>JAQGAP010002985.1:0-13557 GCA_034697805.1 Orchesella bifasciata | reverse complement strand
TTTCTACGCATTTAATTATAACATCATCGATTCAAGTGTACTACCAGCGTTTTAAATGCAAGAACAAATGTAAAACTGTGCTATGTAGTATATATTGCTACATAGAATTGGAGTCATGCAAGGGCAAGGAGGCCGTCTTTATCAACCGTAATCCAGCTTTGAGGAGAAGCAGCCCGTAATGATGAGGATTCGCGGTGGCACGAAGCTTAAAGCCGGACCGCTGCAAAGACAAAAAGCTGGGAAATTGATTGTATTACAAACACACAGCTTTTTAAACGTTGTAGGGTAATTTTGAAAAATTAACTACATTAGCAAATAATTTTAAACAAAGAGTTTGGTCAACGTTGTGTTCATGGAAATAAATTTGAGTGTATTTTGTTACGCGAAGCATGTTCATATTTTCTTTTGTTCAACTCTAACACGATTTTTTTCATATACATGATTAATAAGCTGAAGATAAGCTAAGGATCACGTGATTGATGTGTGATCTTTGCGTGATCATCGTTTGTTAGCTCATTAGATTTACATATTTAACATGAACTTTGACTTTTGGTAAATAGTTAATTTAAATGTTCCTTCGTTCAACTTAGTATAAAAGGCAGTCAAAACTGGTATTGCTCATTCATTGTCCGATTGCTGTTCGACCTGAGTAGGCACGAGAAAGTAGAGGCAGAACTTTACTGACAGTTAGTTTGCTGAAAGTATTGCAAAAAAACCCAGTTGGACTTGGAAACCTTGTGGTTTGTGGCAACTTATTTTCAGTTTTGGGAACATTTCCACTTTCATTTAATTTCTTAGATGGGGAACATTCGTTTGCAGAAGCATTTGCATTCTGCTTGCAAGTTTCCGATCATTTATATTATCGGAATTGATCTACCATAGATTCTGAAAACTTAATGAATTGTAGGATGTTGCCAATCAGAAACCAACGGTTTATTTTGGTGTCTACAAAGATTATATTAACTAGTGAGTTTGAAAAGAAGAAACTTTTAGAATGGTAATTTTGCTACAACAGACTTTCCGTTTTAACTGGGAATTGTGATTTCATGTGTTAAAAACTGTAAAAAGCCATACCACGTTTTCGTGCTCCAGGCCAGGGGCTGGCTGTGTTTAAAGCAGCGTTTCTAAGTAAGTTCAATACGTAAACCAACACGCAACCGCTGAAAAAATACAAAATATTTATTCTTCTGAGCCTGAAGCGCAGTTTATTTTCGTTTTTATCCATTAACGAGTAATGATTAACCGCAGTCATCGTGACAAAATGGATGCTGTCATTTCATTTCTGTGAAGAGAACTGGTATGAAAAATTGATATATTTATTTATCATTCATGTAATGGATTAATATAACAAATGAAAACGATGAACAAAATATTAAAACCGAATGAGCCAATCATCTATGAATAATCAACAGCGCGCTGCTGATTATGTCCCTGCAGCGACGCAAAAACCAGTTGTAATATTAGTCTCAAAATACGAAAAGCGGAATCTTGTTTAATGAAGTCTTCATATTATTCAGTGGAACTGTAAGTAACGAAAACTTGAAATTGATCCTATGGTAGCTTTATAGTAGCGGTGTTTGATTGATGTACTTTAACCTATCTCCAACCAACATACTAAATATATGAGAGCAGTATGGAGTATGGAAATATGAGATATGGCGTATAAGTGACGTTCAAAGTAAGCGATTAAAACGCCTGGTTTATAAATGTAGCTAAAAGTTTGCTCTGATTTTAATCAGTAACTTTGAATGCTTGGATTATTTTTCTACGATTAAAAACGGCTTTGGTAATATACCAAGCCGAGATGGAGCTTTTATGAAGAATATCCAGTTTTCACATACTTAAACGACATTTCAGTACTCAATTATCTAACCACCGTTATTTTTACAATCAAATATTTAATTTGATTCTATAAACAGCGTAAATTACGTCATTAACTCATGATTAATTGGTACTTTAAAAGTTGAAGATCACTATTGGCATAAACATGCACTTTAAGTAATTAATTGACACGCAGCACCCATTTCCACAGGATAAACAAGGTATACTTTGATCTTACTTGAGAAAATGGTAATAAAAGGGATTTAGATTAGCGATAAGATTTAGTTTTATTCACTATAAAAGCTCCAACACCGACTCCAATTGTGATTCATTTACTTGCAGTAAGAGCTAAGCAGGCAAATCCTGCCGTTCTGAAAGGTAGCACAATCTTGCTACTAGGGCCTAGTAGACATCATGATCTTGCTACCAGCAGCATGATTTTGCTGCCTACCTTTCTATATAAATTAGTGCGGATAACGATTTTTCCTATAAAATGCATATTTAAGATTGAAAAGTTTGAAAATGTGCTTCCTATGCAATTCTGGCACGTTCTTTTCATCAAAAGTAACGGTTTTGCTCTAAATGTCCTTCAACCGCATGGAAATGGTAAGGCAGCAAGTTTTTGCTGCCCCGTCCTATCATATCCATGTTAAAAGGCAGCATGATCTTGCTGCACGATGGTAGATTTGCCTGCTTAGCTCTAATCTGCGCCCGGGCAATGGCTAAAACGTAGTGGAAAAACACTTTAGTCGCATTACCCCAACCATAGAGCGTCCATTTACAGTATATTAGGCCACCAGCTCTGCTCTATTGTTGGGGTAATGCGGCTAAAGTTTTCCACTACGTTTTGGCCATTGCCACGAGGCAGGCTCTAGCTGACTTGAGGCAAGTCTTTTTTGTGATTTCAATACTACGTTGATAGTTGAAAGTGCACTGCCATCAGTCAGTTGTCAAAGCAAACAAAAACGTAATAAAAGGCGACGCGAAAATGAACAAGAAGTCAGAAACTCCAACTTTGCTTTCACGTTACTCATCTTACTCACAACACAACGTGCATAGCTCGTGATTTTGCATTTGGGTACACAATCACCATATTTATTTTCTCATGAATTTACGCAATACAATTTAGCTACAGCAAACAGCATTTCTGTATAACTCCAAAAATATCGCAATAAATATTTGAATCACAAATAAAAACTTTTTATTACTAAACATTCACATCTTTTATACATTATAAATGTTTCTGAAACAATTACTTCAAACACATTTCCGAAATAAGGTCAGCTTAACTTTCTTCAGATGAACTGCAGTGATGTGCTCTTCCAGTCTTTTTGATACCGTTGATCTTATCTTTATGTGGTTTAATGGCACTCACTTCACTCCAGAACAAATTGGAAGATGCTTCTTTATATTATGTTTTTGTTTGAA
Organism: Orchesella bifasciata; assembly: GCA_034697805.1. Lineage (NCBI taxonomy): Eukaryota > Metazoa > Arthropoda > Collembola > Entomobryomorpha > Orchesellidae > Orchesella > Orchesella bifasciata. Next base: position 10,308 of record JAQGAP010002985.1, on the reverse strand, counting down.
GCTCTTTCCACACTTTGGACACTTGGGCTGTATGATCGGGTCACGGTGCACCCAAAACACGTGCATTTCTAAAGCTTTTAGACTTTTACAAACCTTTCCGCACTGCTCACAAGTTTGAGGTTCTGGTTTATGAATTGAAGTTACGTGATTTACGAGATTTAACTTCCTTTTGAAGCAACATTTACAATGAAGGCACCTATACCTCCGGTTACCATGAACGCGGTAACTGTGAAGCTTCACTTTCTGCTGAGTTGAAAAAATCTTGGAACATTTTGAACAAGGAAACTCTTGTTTTCCACAAACTTGCGTTCGTCCTACGATTGTCTTGACAGCATCATCAGGAGGAAAATTATTATCATCATCATCATCATCAGAAAGAGCATCAGGAGAATAAGTGGGATCGAAGGCTTCGTCCGTGTCCTCATCCTTTGGTAATAACTGTTGAGGCTTATCAACTATCTCAATTTTGGTAGTAATTTCCTCTTCACATATTTCCAATTTTTCGTCTCTGTAGCTTCTATTTGCACCACTTGTAGGGCTTCCAAAACTGTTATTTTCATCACGGTGTCTAAAAATTGAGAATGTTTTTGTTACTACATAATTTAAACCTTAGGTTTTTTTTATTCCGAATATAAGCGTAATTACCCCTCTGAATGGAGAGAGTGAGACGTGTCAATATCCAAAGGATCAAAAACGTCATCATTATCACAATCATCATCATTTTCAAATATTGATCCCGTTTCCAACTTGACGTTTGGCTCGTCTTCAGTCTGATTGAACTCAAGCGTAGGAGGTATCATCATCAACCGTTCAACAAGTACTTGAGGCAACATTTCCTTTCTTTTCAGTCGGCCTGCGGCAAGTTAAACAAAGAATGATTAGTTTTCTCGGCATTTAGACAGGCAAGAGGTAATACAATATCTAAATCTTTTTAAGTAACTCACAATTTTCTTGCAAAGAGCGTCTGAATTCTTTTAAATTAGAAACGCCAAGCTTATCAGTGAGTAAATCCAGCTTCCTGGAAGACGTCGTCTGTTTGAGTACTTTTTCCAACTGTTCCACTTCCCACGAGAGACGCAGTTGGGTCGAAAGGAGTTGGGTGTAAACTGTGCAAATAGGGTTGATAACTGATAGCTCGCACTTCTCACAAAACCCGTCATTTCTACCGCTTTCAGTGATCCTCGACAGCTGTTCAGTTGATGGGAGTTGAGTAACTTGTAAATAGTTCTTGGCAAACTTCAAAAACTTGGTTAGGAGAGGAACTTCACCACTTTCCTCTGAATTGGATAAGATCTCCTCATCGACTTGCTTCAAACACAAGAGGCAAACACTCACTTTCATGATGACTGCTAAATATCACATAGATTTATTATTCAATAAGCACTAATCACTTTTTGAATTATCACGACCCGATTTATATAGAAATGGTACAACTATTACTATTCGCTGTATAAGTTATAAGAAATTTGACTTGTTGAAATGAGAGGATGGATGTTGTGAGTGAATATCTGAGTACATGCGAATGTAGTGTGTTTGGTTGTTGTTGGTATGGAGCGAGACCGGTGATGAGAAATGACAGCAGCTGATTTTTGTTTTGCACGCTTCTCCCTCTTTTCTCATTCACACTCGTGTGACAGAGGAAAATATACTCTTGAGACCGGTGCAGGCAGGCTTTTGTTTACACTATAAACTTAATAGTTGTGTACTTTAGGCTTGCATAGCTTTTATGTTGAAATAATTTCATGATTTCTCCTCGCATTAAACTAATTGAAACAGATTAAAATTTCCCACTACTGCTGTGTTTCTCCAATTGCTTGAGTATGTCTGCACAAAATATCTAAATTGAATGTAGATTCAAATCGTCCGTGTTCTGTCAGTGAAAAGTATCAGAAATTAGGTGAGAACTTGGACGATGAGACTGAAAATTTGTGCATGTTGTTTCTAGTCACAATACAAAATGCATAGCTCCTGAATTTCCTTTTGGGTGAACAACCCCCCTATTCTGTTTGCTCATGAGTTTATTCAATAAAATTTAACTACAGCTAATAGTATTTCTGTACAACTGGAACAATATCGCAACAAATATTTGAATCACAAATAAAAACTTTTTATTACAAACATTCGTATTTAATTTTAATCAATAATTATTTCTTCAACTTTTGCTTCAAAAACTTTACCGTAATCTGGCCAAAAGTCAGTTTAACTTTCTTTACATAAACTGCAGTGGTGTGATCTTTCATAAAGGATTTAGTCAGAAAGCTCTAACTCCAATCTTTCCATGAAAAAGTCTTTTTGATAATGTCTTTATTTTAGTTATCTAGCTTCACTTCAGAACAAATTGGAAGATGCTTCTTTATATTCTGCTCGTGTTTGAAACACCTTTCACCTTTGACACTTGGGTTGTTTTTGACGTTGACGCGGCTCAGGGTGCTTCCAAGAAAGGTGCATCTGGAGAGCTTTTAAACTTCTGCAAACCTTTCCGCAGTGCTGAAAAGTTTGAGGTTCTGGTTTGTGAATTGACGCTACGTGTCGTTCAAGGTGTCCCTTTGATTTGAAGCCAGATTTACAGTGAAGGCACGTATAACTCCGGTTAGTGTGAACCTGATACACGTGTCTCTTCATTTGCAAATGAGTTGGAAATATCTTGGAACATTTTGGACAAGGAAACTGTTTTTTCCCACAAACTTGTGTCAGTTCCGCGATTTTCTTGACATCATAATCAACATCAAGCTTTTGAGACTTGGGCTGGATGATGGGGTCAGCGTGCTTCCAAGAAAGGTGCATCGTGAGAGCTTTTAAACTTCTGCAAACCCTTCCGCAGTGCTGACAATTTTGAGGTTCTGGTTTGTGAACTGAAGTTACGTGCGCTACTAGGTGTGCTTTTAATTTGAAGCAAGATTTACACTGAAGACACATATACCTCCTCTGATGATGAACATTATAGCCATGGTGCCACATTTTTCCGTGAGTTGAAAATATTTTGGGACATTTTGGACATTGGAATTGTCCTTTACCACCAACTTGCCGACTTTTTACGGCTTTCTTGACATCATTATTATCTGGAGAAGAAGTCGGATCAATGGCTTCGTCTGCGTCATCAGTTTTTCCTAAAAGCCGAGTTGGTTCCCGAATTTCCATTTTCACTGTATTGTGTTCCACATCTATTCTTATTTCATCGTCTCTCTTGATTCTGTCAATATTTTGCGTAAGGTTTCCAAATCTGTGGTGTTCATCCGGGGGTCTAAACGCAGAAGGTATTAATATGTTAATATATATAATATAGTATAATTGAAACCCAAGATTCTAGTTTTATTTTGAAAACGTGTTTAACTACCCATCAGAATGCAAGGAACGAGACGTCTCAATATCCAAAGGATCAAAAACGTCATCACCATCACAGTCATCGTCATTTTCAAATAGCAATCCCGTTTCCAACTTGACGTTTACATCGTCATGAGTCTGATTTAACTCAAAAGTTGGAGGTATCATCATCAACCGTTCAACAAGTACTTGAGGCAACATTTCCTTTCTTTTGAGTTGGCCTGTAAAAAGAATACAAAGAATGATTAGTTTTCTTGGTTTTGCGACAGACAAGAGAGATAATACAATATCTAAATCTTTTAAAGTAACTCACAATTTTCTTGCAAAGAGCGTCTGAATTGTTTCAACTGAAAAACTCCAGGTTTACCAGTGAGTGAATCGGGCTTCATGGAAGACGTCGATTTTTTTAGTACTTTCTCCAACTGTTCCACTTCCCAGGAGAGACGCAGTTGGGTCGCAAGCAATTGAGAGTAAACTGTGCAAATAGGATTTACAACTGAGAGCTCGCATTTCTCACAAAACCCGTCATTTCCGCCACTTCCTTTCATTCTCAATAATTGTTCAGTTGATGGGAGTTGAGTAACTTTTAAATAGTTCTTGGCAAACTTCAAAAACTTGGTGAGGAGAGGAACTCCTCCACTTTCCTCTGAAGTTGATAATATCCCCTCATCGATTTGCTTCAAACACAAGAGGCAAACACTCACTTTCATGGTGACTGCTAAATATCACATATATTTATTATTCAATAAGCAATAATCACTTTTTAAATTATCACGACACGATTTATAAAGAAATCGCACAACTATTACTATTTCTTATATTAGTTATAACAAATTTGAAGTGTTGAAATGAGAGGATAAATGTTGTGATAAAAGAGTGAATATGTGAGTGCATGCCAATGTGGTGGGTATGGAGCGAGACCGGTGATGAGAAATGACAGCAGCTGATTTTTGTTTTGTGTGTTTTTTCTCTTCTCAGGTGCACTCAAGTGACAAAGGAAAATACATTTGAGACCGGTGCAGGCAAGCTTCTGTTCATGAATCTGTGCTTTGTAACTTGTAACTTTGTGTATCCAAGCATTTTTTACACTTTTATACACTTGTTATAACATCAAATTTCCAGGAATGAAATGAAAGATGAAGTTGAAAACCCACAAATAAAATACATACACATTCCACGCTGGTCACTGGTATTGAAGGAAACAAGATTCGTTGTATTTACTTTGCTCATGCTATTTTTTTCATTGAATTCAGTACACTATAATTTATTTGTTTTGCATTAAAATTCATAAAAACTAGGACGTTTCACCGTGTGGAATGATGTTGGTGATAAACCTTTTCAATTCTAAATAAATTGTGGTAGAAAACACACAGTCGTTTATTTGGCGATGATTAAATTTAGAAAACTGATTTAAAATTCTACAGTAGAATTTAATCTTTCAACTTCGTTTATTTTTTGAAAGTCAACATTTTCCGAGCCAGCTTATTGAGATTTCAAAATTTTGATTTTCTGACGGAAAATCCACAACGAGAAAAAGTTGGCCTCCATAAATCATTGTGCGTAGACAAAGAACATTTCGTTTTCACAATGGCTTATTAAATGTTTATTGCTAATTATTGGTAGTCATAATATATTTAGTAAAATAAAAAAGATAACATATTCTTTAGTCTTTTCACTACTTTTCTATCACTTATAAACACAAATGTAGTAATTCTTGATAGAACTCTTGTTTATGTAATCGTAAAACAATTGTTCGAAAGGCCACCTAAAAGTCCTTCGTCCTTGTCAGCCCCGCACGGATTCTTGCCTATTTGTTCACGTAATCTCCACCAGTCATTTTTCTTTCAATGGATTCACACTGCGTGTAGAAGTGCCTGCCTGCCTAATAACAAAAAAGGAAATCATTATTCAGTTTAATAATGACTTCATTAAGTAAATATAAACAAAGTTTTCATTTGAATTTCGGCACGCTATGTTCACCTGTGTGTGGCTCTTCAAATGCCTATTAAAATGTGTACGTCTGCAGAATGTTTGAGGACACATGTCACAAAAGAAAGGGCGCTCATTTGTGTGTCGAGCGAGATGTTCCTCCAGTCTTTGCCTGTTACCCAAAACGTGTTGGCAAAAAACACACATTAATATGTTGGCATTGCGGTCAACGTGCTCAGCTAAGTAATGCCGTTCCAAATCCAGTTGGTTCGGGTAAAGTTGAAAGCATTTGGAACAATAATGATTAGGTTTTGTTTTATGGTGCGTTAAATGGCGTTTTAAGCGTTCTGAGTGTTGAAAGCGTCGTCCACACTGTTCACACTTGTGAGGTCGCTCATTCGTATGAATAGTCATGTGGGAGTTTCGATGATGGCTCATTTTAAAACACTTTCCACACAGAGAACACGGATAAGGACGTATGTTTCTGTGTACCGTTTTAACATGATGTGTTAAATGGCCCGTACGTTTATAGGCAGCTGGACATTCTGCACATTTATATGCCTTTTCAGTGGCATGAACTGATTGGATGTGTTGACTGCAACGTGGTTTGGTTGCAAATACCTTGTTGCACATTTTGCAGGAAAAAGGTCTCTCATTTAAATGTGAATGATAGTGCTCTAGTAGGTCGCCTGAGGCTTTAAACTTTTTCTCACAGAATACACATGAGTGTAGTCTTTCTTTTGAATGGCTTTTTATGTGTATCCTCAATACTGCCATGCTCGGGAACTCTTTGAAACACTCTCTGCATTTCACTCCAACGCCAATATGATGTTTCCGATTCATGTGATTCTTACGCGTCGAGGCTGTAGCAAAGAAGTCGTCGCATTCCAAGCATGAAAATGGCTTTTCACCAGTGTGCACTCGCAAATGGGCAGTCAAGTGTTGCTTCTGTGCAAAAGATTTTGAGCATACGGCTGAAGGAATTGAAGGAGTGCATTGTGTTACACACTTTGGAACGGAGAAGGAAGCGCGACTAACTGAAAAACTATGAGGCTTTTTTAACTATGATGAGTTGATAAATTTGACCAATGTATTTCAATTCATGCTCGGCAAAAATTCTCCGACTCACAGCTGTGTTGTGTTTGAGTATGACGGGACACGATGATGATACATATTCTGGTGTGTTCACAGCCCACCGACTTACACAGGCAAGTAGACAAACACAAGTCAATTTCAATCCAACGTGTGTATGCTTTGCATGCTATCATTATAATCCTATGCGTTCATAGGTTGCATGTTGTATGGAGTAGATGGTGGTGAAAAGTTGGTGCTATGTCATTTCTTTCGTCCCTTCAATGATGTTGAGAGCCGTTTCTTTTTTGGTCAGTGAAATTGTCTACTAACGAGTGGGAATTTTGTTTAAAGGGTGATCAAATTTCTATCGGAAAAGTCCATTTTTTGGAGTTAGGCTACTATGCTGTTTTTTGGGGCTATTGCCATTTGTTATACTATTTTTTCGTTTTTATTCAATTTAGGCCGCCGATTACACGCTTTGAAACATGCATTATTTAAATAAAAAACCAGCAAACTAAAACTGTGATAAAGTAAACGTGCACATTATCCAATAAGGATAATGATCCACCTGTTGCAGAATCCGGTAAAATAGTTGTAGCATTATTAGAGGTATTTTCTCCATTGCAATAATCCGTACTGCAACAGCAAACCTCAGTGGAGGTCTCGTTACTGAACATGATACCGTAATAAAATAGATTCATATCCATTTTTAAGTCCTCTTCCTCCATCTTACTCATGATTTCAGCGTTGGTGCTTCTGTAACACTTAGTTGGCAGGGAGGAATTTGTGTACCGAAGTAGAATGCAATAGCGATAAATAGCAATTGTGGGATATTTAACACCATCTTCTACCATTTTACCATCCATTTTCACTGTAAGGCAAGAGTATACTGAAGATTCATCGCCTTGAACTCTGGTAGCATTTGAAATCCTTCCTTCTGTCTCTGTTAGTAATCAAGTGGATTTACAAGGACAGTTGGAAATGTGTACACTTTACTTATAAAAGATTTTCTTACGTTTGCTTCGCAGATGGTTTGGTACTGCAATCATTATGCTGCTGTCACGGAAATGTGGGATATAATCCAGGTCCTCACAAATAGCGCTTAAGTCAGTGTCTTTTTCATTGGTTTCTTTACATCGGACGTCATGATCTTCATCTTTAGGTGCCTCACTTTCAACGTAAACGCAGTCATAGCAGCTTAAAGCTGAAAATAAGAAAACAATATTATATTGCGGTGTAAATTAACCATAAAACAGAGTCAATTTTACCTCTTATAGAACTAACTCCCATAAAGACAATAATTAATGCAATTGAAAAATACTTCATATTTGTTTTGCAAAAAAAAAGTTTCTAAATTATTGGTTCGTTGAAGAAATGCGTTTACAACGAGAAGAAAAAGCTTTTTGGAGGCAGAATCATTATTCAGTTGTACTGCTTACTGCAAAACATGAAAAGCGCCAAAATGGTATTCCTGATGTTATGCATTGTTTTATATACGATTTATCCTTTTTTTCAGTAAAGCAATCACATTGAGCCAGAAACCCAATTTAATGTTTATTTAGCTGATAAGCCATATATTGACATTGTTGTTGATCATGACTGTAGAATTTGCACCCAGTTTAAAGTCTTTCTGTAATAAAATTTACATTTCGTTAACAGCGTTCTCGTTTACCTACATTAGCCCTGAATTTATTTATGTATTTTTGCTACAGAAGATTCTGCACCACTGTTGTTGATGTACATTCTATCTTTTATCTTATCGAGTTGGATATATCCAAACAAAATCATGACTTAAATTATAAGCAAAGTGTGGAATTTATACATATGTATAATGAGTAGAATGTAATGGATACATGTAAGTGAAGCATAATGACTGAATTTGTAATTTCTGTAAAACTTTTGTAATACCAGAAGCCAACAATACAGTTTTCATTAATTTGTATGATAATGTTACGAAAATATAACTGTCGGATTTACAGAAGAAATCCACGCTATATGTCGTGACAAACTTGCATATGACAGAATTGCAGAAAAGGCGGATTTTAACATTAATTTTTTATTAGTAAGTCGCGTATATGTAGGACATAATTTCAGGAGGAAAATCATTAAACAGTGTGGTTGATACATGGTCGCAAATTATGTAGCTTTTTCCACTTCGAATGAAAATAAAATAAAGTAGAAACATCCGCTTTCGACCCTCCAAATAATTGGTGTCCTGAATTCAAAATATTAATTGATATTATGATTGGCATTGTTGTACTGAGCTAAGAACAACTTACTATATATTGGGGTAAGTTGAGACGTCTCTTGTAGCCCCTTGTGAAGTGCGTTTAACGGTATGCGATTTGCGGCTTCATTTTTCAAAGAAATGAGCTCAAATTTTGCACAGCAACTCTTTGTTCGATTTCCCACGGGGGACTTTTTTCCGTTTTTAAAAATTCACAGTCGGCGCCAAGTTATAATGGTCTACTTTCAATCCAAAAACGCATTTGTGTCAAGGCAGATTTTAAGAAAAGCACTGGCACTAGATTAATTAACTACAGATTAACATGGAACAAACTTTCTTTGCATTCTTTCTAAACTCTTCCGCTCTCCAATAATATATCACAAAGTTAGCCGAAGAATTGAGTACATTTAGGAGCAAGCACATCAACAAAATTTCTCGGTACAATACACCATCAATGTACAACATCAAATTTATTACGATCGATCCAAAGTTGCAAAAAAGTAGGAAGCTCACAACAGGAAGAAACATTTGCACTGGCCGAAGCGCCTTCATATTATGGCAGCTGCTTCGCCTCCTCAACGATGATGATGATGATGTGAGATCTCTTCTTACTTTCCTCAGCTGATTCATTTTCCGATACGAGAAGAAGTTCAATATTCCCAAAGTTGGCAGGGGCAATATGAAATCTAGCTGGTCTTGAATGAAGGTAACTCCCTTCTCCCATAATTTGAACCATGTGGGACTCCAAACTGACACGTATTCAAAGCCATGCAAACTTGGAAAGTCGTTCCCATATTCCCATTTGCTTATATACGATGTTATTCCCCGAGGAAAGTTGAGTGCGACGGATATAACAAAAACTAGAAACGGAACCAATTTAATGCGCCTCCAAGTTAGATACTTTTGTGTTCTCAGGGGAAGTGATAAGCCGAAAAGGCTGTAGAATGTGATGAAAACTGTGGTTTGAACAGATAAAGTCCGACTAAACATTACGGCTACTAACGATACGTGAACGAAAAATGTGGTAGCCAGCCCTCCGCGAGTAATCCAACCGTCTGAAAAGAAAATTCGTTTTATTGGTTTTTTACCTTAAAATATTTTACAGTTTTCATTATTTCAAAAATTTACAGAGATTATCTTACCGAAACAGGCAATAAGGCTGATTGTACACAGAATGGAATTTAAACAAGCAAGAGTATCAAAAACGGCTAGAACGGAGAAAAGAAACGCGAATTTTTTCCCGTTGTTCGCCCTTCGCTTTAAAATCAGAATTATTAGTAAGTTTGCAGGAATACCAAAAGCACCTGTGAAATGAAAAAGATTATTAACAAAATTTGTTTATGTTTTTCAAATTAAAAAAATAAACAAACTCACCAATGAGGATTATGAATACAGCCAACACCAAACATATTAGATGACTCGTTCCTCCTTTGTCAGCTATGGCTTCTCCGGTAAAGAATCCAGTTTTTGCTGGGCAACTGATACAAATGTTGTGATTCGTAGTGGAACATTCGTAACCACTTGGCAAATCTATTATTAGGCAGGTATATGGTGCAATTGTTATGATTGATGTTTGATTATCCATTGTCACAATTTACGAACTATTCCACAAGTTTTAAGGTTAGGTCCCTATCTGAATATTTAAAACAAAATTTGCATTTTTGTGGAAAAACTTACAATAAAAGTTGGTAAGCCATACGTCAAAAACTGACGAGTGATGCTTGCTGACTAACTCAGAATACATATAAGTCTGCAAA
>JAQGAP010002984.1:0-13558 GCA_034697805.1 Orchesella bifasciata | reverse complement strand
CTCAGCAATGCGTACAAGGGTCAGAATGTGTTTAATTTGGTAGCCAACCTCAAACCAATTCCGTATCAAGATTTGTCACAGCTGGTTGAAAACAACTTCAAAATTTATACGGGAATGATTGATGTGTCCTATCAGAAGAAAAGTCTGATAACTAAAAACTTCAGTGGAGCAAGCTTTACAAAGCATCAAATAGAGTTGGAAGTGAACCTTCAAGTTCTCCTTGAATCGTTTTCAAGTGGAGTTAATAACGTTGAAGGGTTTATTGTGAATTCAGAGCCACTTGCCTTGCTTGATCGATTATATATTAACGCACATGTTCATGATTTAAATGTTTCGCGTCAAGCAACTGCAATTAAAGAGCTGATGAACAAAACGGAAATACTTCCCGATGCAATTGAAATAGTAAGAAATGTGGCGGAAGAGATTTTCCCATCGAACTTAAATGCTACACAATTGGAACAGAGAAGGAAGGACTTTGACAAAAACGGTCCAGAACTCACTGTTATTAAAACGTGGATGAAATTGCAGCCAAAACACGAGTTTGAAGTTTTAAAAATGTGTAACAAAACCGCCCTAGTTGTCCCCGACTATATGAGTCATGAGTTGGCGTTGAACCTAACCAAAAATGGGTTGGTAAGAAAACGGGATGTTTACGTTGGGAAGGATTTGTTGTACAAACGAGAGTTTTTAATGCAACTCAGCGGGTTTGTAAATCTGCGAGATAAGCAAAGAATCAAACGAATGGGAGGGTCGGGTATTTGGGAGTTTTGGATTCAGATCTTTCGACATGGGAAACTATATAAGGAGGAAGATATAGAGAATGAACTTAAGAAACCCACTATGTCTGGGAATATTTTTGTCATTTTTACAATACTGGTTTTGGGTTTAAGTTTATCAATCCTTGTTGGCTTCATTGAATTCCATCGATTGGTTTACGAATTAGTGAAATGGATGATCATCAAGTTTTGGTCGTTATGCTCTGCTTTGAATAGGGTGAAATTAGACCGATTAATTGGTCCAAATCGTCAAAGTGTGCATGTACAAAATGTTGAGCAGAATGAAGCTACCATTAAAGATTTAGATGATCAGGCCGGGCCTACCACAGAAGTGGTGGTTGAATGTTACGTTGAACAGAAAGTTGACAACGCTGAAAGTTCACCCGTGGAGGTTGCATAAATTTTAAGCTTGTTTTGCTAGCAGTTTAGTATCGTACTAATTAAGGGTGTCATATATGTCTATTTAAATAATGAAGATACTTTTAATTTGTCCATTTGACTCATACAAGTTACTAATGCTTAATAAGATTAGGTAAACGCAAGAAGATGGCTTTTTCGTGGCGCAAGATACTTTAAGAAATATCTTATCATTATTTATTTAAAAATTTGGTTTATGGAATAAAAAGATGTTAATTTTTATTGTATATACAGTTTTTAGGCAATTCGCCATTTCACTGGAATAGATTTGTTAATATTTTAGATGTTGTAGATTATCATGGTAAGATTATGAACAATAAAAGTTGTGTTGGCAATTTTTTTTGAAGAAATTAATTATACTCATTCACTTGCATATCAACCTTTTTGCTAAATTTTCATGATTTTTGAACGACTTCTCAACGTGCCCCGAAAGAGAAATAATGCATTATATATATTTGCCATTACAAACTTGCAATATTTACAGTTTCCTTTTTCAATTCCCATTGTAAAATTTTGAGAATTAGGTTAGTAAACATGTTTTCAATTATGATTCCGGTTTGTCATCAATAGGGATAATTTTTGCGTTCTTCTCTACCCGGAATCAAGCAGATAAGAAACGAAAGAAAGTAAGAAGAAAGATGAAAGCAGGAAATAGATACATATCATAATATTGTTTTTTAGTTATGAAGTCTTTGCAACAGACGCCAAGGAACAAGTATTCACCATTGGCGATGATGAAAATGACGATTGTGATCCAACTCCGGCTTTACTTCAAAATGTCATTTTATCCCCAATATCTAAATAGTATGTCGTAAACCTCAAGTGATATTTCGGTGAAATATGAAATATATTATGTTGCTTTCACATATGAAGTAGATTTGATTATTTGATTATACGTCTTGATGTGGGAGTCCAGCAGTTTCCCACGCAGTTGGTCAAGTTTTGGATATCAAATTCCTTCCACAGGAAATGGAAGCGGAATTGATATTTTATGCGAAGCTATAAGCGAACGGTCAGGTTTTCCTCACCTCAATCTTGGAGAAAGGAAGTATTTATTATTGTACGAACAATCATAATGTAAAAGAGTTGTGTATTGGAATATTTTATCTCTTTGAAACTAATAGGTTGATTTGAATATAATTTGACAACGCGAAGCAACGATCAGCTTTCTGTCCGTAATATAAACGGTGTTTCTTTGCATAAAGTATCGATTTCGCTTCATTTCCTGTTGACGAAATTTGATATGCACGAGCTGACCAACTGTGTGGGAGACTGGTCGTACCAGCCCTCACTTGCTCTATAAGTCCCACGTCAAATCCTTTTCACATCTTTGAAGACGGTATATTTTTGGAATTGCGATGCGCAGATTCTGACGCTACTCCACAGTGACGCAAACTGAGCAAGAAGCAAAGTACTATCTATCAGCGTTCTGTCTCCTGCTACTCGTTCACATTCCGTATCAAGCAAGAAAGGAAAGCAGTTCACCTTTTCATTTTGTGGAGTTTTTATACATTGAAGTATAAAACCACAAAGTAATTATCACAACGACTTTAAGTAACGAAAAAACATTAACAAATAACTTCAAACCGTGTTAGAAGGAAGAGTGTTGCGACAAAGAGGGAAAAATGATTGAGGGACAGAAGAAAAGTCGAACGGAGCAGCTGAAAGATTTGGACAAGTTGCACTACCTGGAGATAAAACAGGCTGAACTAAAAATGCTTCGTGAGTTGAAGCGGTTGCAACAAACGGACAATCTGAAGCAATTCGAGGAACTTACCAAGTTGGAAGGCCAGCTGATGTTGATGCAGGTGGAGCAAATGCACATGATTGAGAAATCTTTTCTACAGCTGAAATTGAAGATTCTGGAGGAAACCGAGCAACCCAACAATGTTCAGGAGCAGTAGAAATGTAAAATTAAAGATATATAGTGAAAGAAAATGCATAACCTAAAATAAGAATGTTAAAACTAGTTTTGATGTTTCAAACAGAAAGACTTCCCTTCAGAATTCCATGTCAGCAGTTAAAAGCAATTGAATCTAGCTTACCCTTTTATTTTCATTTAGGTAACTATAATTTGCCCATAACCAAGTATTTTAAAAACATGTCTAAATTAGGTAGTTTCTACAAAAAGAATGTTTATCTCTTTCCAGATTTAATAGTTTTCGAGGAATCCAACTACAAATCGGTTGATTGTAATCTAAAGAACGGTGCAACCAAATTGGAGGAAATGAACATTTATTCCTGTGACATTTAATTTCTTTAAATATTTATTGGTTGCAATATGCCATTTAGAAAGTTTAGAATGTCTATAAAGTAAGGTTAGCTTTACACATCAAATTGTTAAATTTGCACATCAATTTCGTCAAGCATTAGTTCAAGGTCGTCTTATGCAAATTTTGAAAGTGAATAGTTTGTCTAAATTTTATTGCTGTTATCCGAAATGCTATGTCTTGTTACATAAATTGAATTATTTGCCTTGAATTATTATATTATTAGCCTTTATTTGTTAATTTAAAAAACTATTCAGAAGCCAATCTGTATCTGATCATTACGATCAAAATTCTTACGTCTCATACAATTTCAAATTAAATTTGCAGTGAATCCCGTTTTTTGACAAATACTAGTAGGAAACCAAGGGTATAATGATCCTACAACCATCAAAATGCACGCGTATTGCCTACTTCATAGATATACATCAATATATTCGCAAATGTCTAAGATAATCCATAACATAAGTGAAAATGTATGCCTGTTCATAACTTTTCATGGGCATTTTTGCAGTACTTTGCCTCGAACATGGCCACTTCAAAAACATCTTTGCACATCCGTTTAGAATTGATATTTTCAACCGAGAATGCCTAAAAACTGTGTGTTTATCATCATCACACCCATTTGTGGAGGAAACGTTTGCAAAACTCATTCCCTTCCCTTCATTGTACTAATGAAGGGAAGGCACTTTCGGTCATGATTGTGAAAAGATGGGCCCAAAAGTTTGAACACAAAATCTTCAACTCATGCTAAGATTTTAAAACATTCAACCGTGTAATATCTAAAACAATACCGTTCTTGCATTCATCCGACACCCAGCCAACTGGAAAGCGGCACAAAATTTCTATACATGGTAAGCATTTATTGCAAAAGCGTCAGTGGAACAGTCCTCATTAAACACTGTTCAAGAAAAGCTTCCGCTACATCAATAACTCTGGAGAATTCAAAATAATATAATATTAGCGAAATGAGAAATTGTTCAAATTTACGGATAAGGTTAATCCATTTAGCGACGATATGAGACAGATACGGGCGAGCGAAGTTATAAGAAATGCGGCGTAAGTGGACTGAGATATGTAGCTGGACGTAAGACTTACTGATGCGTTGATGAAGACTTAATGTGTAAATGATGAAGACTTGTTGGGGGCTTGATTGGCGACTTTATTAGAACTTATTAAGAGACTTGGCAATAGGTTTGCACAGTAATCAAATCAAGATGTCAAACTACCACTAAATACTCATTTCCCGCTCATATGAGGATATTCGTATTTCACATTTGCTTTAAAAGAATTGCCTGGAGTGCCTTTAAAGTTTATGAGCTATGTGCCCAATTTCATTTAAATCGGTTAACGAAAGCAGACCATAGATTGACGGATGGACGACTCGGAGGAGAAATATAACTTGCTGAACACATTCAACTACGTAATAAATCTCACAGTTTTGTGATGCATATTAGCAACTGTTTAGCAATGCTTAACTTCCAGCGATAACATCAAACAAGTTTTGGCTTTTACTCTTATAGACACTTATTGACACGTATAGTCAGTTTTGCCGAAATAATATTGAATATTTCCTTCAACAACCGTCGTTTAATTAGAACGAAATAAATTCTCCCTTTGCTATTTGGAAAATCCTTGCAAGAGAATTAAGCCGAATGTTTCGATTAAGAATATTTAAGTATTGTCGATCAACTTATGAGCCGGAGCCGCTCCAACAAAAATACTAGAATAGTAATTAGCAACTGTTGCCACAACGTGGCTAGGTTATTCCATTTCATACGTGTGATAGTTAATCTTCATGTGCCAGCTATTTAGGTGACCATTAAATCAGTCATCATTTCTTCGAATTTCGAAAAAGCGGGTTGAGATACGAATAGTTAAGCGTTAGATGATTAATTGATGAGGAAGTTATGATCTAGATAAAGAAATGTTTTCGCTTGATGAATGTTTGGAATACCAACGTTCATTTTGTACAAGGTTTGGCTTTTACCCAGCCTTGAGAAAAAACCACAGCTCAAGTAAAAAGATTTAAAAATTTACGGAAGCGTTGAAACCCAGATGTTTGCTTGGTTTTGATAAACGATATAGAATAGGTTCGTTTGCCACCATCAGGCAATTAACTGGCACTGAATTTTTTAGTTGATATTCCCGAATGCACAATCAAATTATTAACTAAAGCTAGCCAGTGGAAAAAATTCTAAAATGAGCTGTGGCTGTCACGTCAGACTAAACCATTTTGCCATTTTAGTCGCATGAACACTACGAAACATTGTGATTTCAACCGTTGAAGAGAGAACAAGGGCGCTACCACTGCTAACTTCTTACAGTCTAAAATGCTTGCCGAGAACCTCAAATTATTCTCCCAATTATCCAGTATGGCTTCCAAATTGGGGGTTCTGCCTTTCCGTTGGAATTCCGAAGCGAGGAAGGTCGTGCCACTTTCAAAAGCGGAATTTCAAAAGGTCACACTGAGAGTCCGTCTACATTCGTTGGCAACATTGGTTATAATCTTACAGGTTGTTGCTGCTAATCATTATAATACAATAATGCAATCAAATGTGTCAGAAGCATTTGCTGTAGGGCTAGGGGTTCTCGGCGCTTTTGCATTTTTAGGTTCGGTCAACGATCTTCACCAGATTGCTTTTAGTCTGGGTTTGTGCATCAATGGATACTTGCAGTTTCACACAACATATCAAAAAGGTAGTTTTAAACCTTATAAACTAAAATTCTAGATACTACACGCCATAGTATAGTTTAATTAAGAAGATTTGACTTTCTTTCCAGGGAAATTTCAAGTTAATCTTATTCAGAAACTGAACCTGGTTTACGTCTACGGTCTTCACTGGACAAGCCCTTGCAGACCATCAATCATTGGCTACTGGCTACTTCCTGAGTGCCACAAAAATTGGAATACGTCCAACACTCGTGGGGAATACATGCTAAACATTGGAGCTCGGTTGTTAATTTTTCTTGCTAACTACTTTATTTGGTTGATTGGTACTTGCACAACGATCTACTTGATAGCAATTGTCCAAATTCTCTGTACATCAAGTTTAACAGTTTGTCTTCAAACTTACCTCAGACGCGTAACATCAAAACGAGAAACATTTGTGGCTTTCCAACAATGCTTGATGCTCCGAATAATCCAAATTCTTGCATTGTTGACTAACAAAAACTTGAGTAACAATTTAGTAGCTGGAGTTTCTATTTATATAATCTGTCAAGCAGTTTACTTAGTTGGGGGTAATCCGAATAGAATGGACGTACAAAAATGTTATTCCTTTGGGATTAAGCATCGCTAATTTTGGTAATAGTTTCCTTATATTGATAATACTGCTTGGCGGCATGGCTCAAGTACATTCCGAGTACAGCCACATGTTTAAAGTATTGCATCGTCACCTCAGCACACCCAAGTACAGATTTCGTAATCGTCGGTTGTTCTGGAAAAAGTTTTATAAATCTTGTAGGCCCATTCGCATAAATCTCGGATCGGCAAACTTTCTGGATTCACTGACACCGCTCATATGTGTCGATACTGCAAACGACTTGACAGTGAATTTACTCTTAATTTTTAATTAGCCGCAAGTCAATCATTGAATTAATATCATACTCTAAGCATTTATTCTAGCTACTGCTAACACATTGCTTGAATTAATTATTTAAGTGTTTTTGAAGACAGGAAATGATTTTGTCTTTGCCTAATCCTTATTTCTTTGTTTTCACGGAGCATCTAAGAATTCGTCTTTGGTTAGGATATAGTATATTGACCTTTTGAAGAAGTATTAAACTTTCGAGACAGTTAATGAGTCCAATAGTAATTTATAGTGGAAATTTTCTAGTTCCAGTGTGTACAGGATTTAGGGTAGGTAGTTTTAGAAGTAGGAAAAATATTGGAGTTATCAGTAAATAATAAGAGGGGAACATTGCAGAAGTAGCTCGTTTCTGAAAAAGATCCGAGTTCAAGGTAAGAATTTTAAAGACTTTCACAGCTTTTTGTGTAGTTTGAATATACATTTAAATGCATTTTTCTATTTTGTGTTTAGAAATCCAAACCAGTTTTTGGACAACGAAACTCTAGATGGCATTGTAATTAAAACCGATGGATAATAAGCAGCAGCAGTAGAAATTTTCAAACGTTATAACATAAGGAAATTCACGAGTTTAAACAATTAAGAGACAAAACGGTGGTTTGATATAATGCACATAATGAATACTTTATTGGTAGTAATATGTACATTATTTGCTCCTGATGCGTGCAAGAAAATTGAGAGAAAGATCCTCACCTCACTTTTGTTTTGCAACTCAACCTCTCTCTTTTCTGCTTGTTAAAATACCTAGCGCTTCAGTGGGTTAATGTTGCTTGTGAGTAAGAATAAAACAAGAGATAAAATTTATTTTGAGCGAAAAGCGAAAAGAAATTCTTTGAGTGTTTATCGTTATGTGTCTCGGAAAAGAATGAAATAATTGTTGGTATTCAAATCCAGATGTTGATAGCAGCAAACTTAAATTATTTTTTCCAAGAACTAATCAGAACAGGCTTGACACTAAATTCCCTCTGATTACATTGAAATTCAAGTAGAGATCTTCTCGTTAGAGTGGACACATTTATACAACTCCATTTTATTTTAAGCAAAAGAAGTTACAACGAAATCGATTATAGCAGTTTTGTAGCAAATTTAATTAGTTAATTCTCACCATTGTATGGGAGTTGAAACTAGGGAGCGAGTCCGTAGAAAAGTATAAATAGAGCTAAAAGCATAGGTTAAGTCGTTCACTCGATTTGAGGTTGTTACGCTGTCCAGTTGTGATTCTGGAAGCTGAAGCCCGTGATGGGTTATCTTCGCGTCGTATTAGAGAGTGTGATCATCTCCCAAGACGCTGTGTGATTCAGTAACCTAACGTTGCAGGCTGTATTTAAAGTCACGTTGTAGAAACTTCATGTTTTCAAAAGGAGAATGGTTAGTCCGACCTGAGCTGTTCCAATTAAGAAACATAATAGCTCATCGTTTCACCGAATCAGAACATTGCTTGATTTTGTTAACTCTTTAGTCGTTTTATAGTAATAAATAAATATGTAGCTGGTAGTGGTAGCAATCCAGACAACGTGGCTTTGTATTTTAGATATTTTAGATTTCACGGTCCTGCTGGCAGCAAATACGAGACTTGACTGAAATTCTATGGTATTCGGAGAATCTTCCGGACTTTTCCACTTAATCAGCAAGTAATACACGTGTATGTGTGTTCAAATATCACATTCGGCTAGTTATCAGCGTGAAAACTTCGAGTAATCATTATAACAGAAGTTAACAGGACATATTTTTAATCGAAAAGTTTTATAATCTTCTTTTAAAAGAGTTGGTTTCTTTAGGTTGGAAATTGTTGGCTAATCAAGACATTCAATTTTCAGAGAAGCGAAATGTAAATGAAATTTTTAATTGTTTTCGAAAAGCAATCACGTAGCAAACATGCTTGCTTTTGATTACGTGGCTCTAATTGTGTTCAGGTAATCATATGGAACGTCATCAGAATTGATTAAGTTTCCATTGAATTACTAACAGAGTCTCCGAATGTTTCAAAAACTGAATCAAACTATACAACCTTTGCAACAGACGCCAACGAAAATTCATATGGCAATGATGAAAATGATGATTATGATAAGAAAAAAGTCCTTTTATCCCCAATATCTAAATAGTATCTCAAAAACCTCAAGTAATATTCCGGTGAAATATGAAATACTTAGGTTGCTTTTACATACGTCTGTGAAACTAATGGGTTGATTTGAATAAAATGTGACAACGCCAAGAAACGATCAGCTTTCTCTCCCAGATTGAGATGAGGAAAAATCTGGTGTTGTTTCGCATAAAGTATCGATTTTGCTTTCATTTCCTGTTGAAGGAATTTGATATTCACATTCTGACCAACTGTGTGGGAGACAGGTCGCCCCAACACTCACCTTCTCCATATATGCCCTCACGTCAAATACTTTTCACATCTTTGAAACAATAATATGCTTGTGGAATTGTGATGCGCAGAGTCTGACGTTGATCCACATTGACGCAAACAGAGCAAGAAGCAAAGCAATATCCTTCGGCTTTCTGTGTTCTGCTTTTCGTTCACATTTCGTATCAAGCAAGAAAAGAAAGCAGTTCACCTCTTCATTTTGTGGAGTTTTAATGACTTTAAGTAGAAAACCATCAAGTAATTATCACAACAATTTTAATTCGCGAAAGTAAATTAACAAGAACAAGTAACTTCAAACTTTGTTAAAGGGGACACGTGTTGCGACTCGGTAAAATGATTGAGTTAAAGAAAAAAAGTCGAACGGAGCAGTTGAAGGATTTGGACAAGTTGCACTACCTGGAGATAAAGCAGGCTGAACTGAAATTGCTTCGTGAGTTGAAGCGGTTGCAGCAAACGGACAATCTGAAGCAATTCGAGGAACTTACCAAGTTGGAAGGTCAGCTTGCATTGATGCAGGTGGAGCAAATGCACTTGATTGAGAAATTCTTTCTCCAGCTGAAATTGAAGATTTTGGAGAATACAGAGCAGCCAGACAATGCTCAGGAGCAGTAAAAAGGTAAATCCAAAGCTAGAAAATGAATTAAAATTCCCGAAATGCGAAGGTTAAAACTAATTTTGTGTTTTTAAACAGGAATGTTTCCCTTAAGAAGTCCATGTCAGCACAAAACCTTGAATCTAGCCAACCCCTAAATTTGTTAAAGGTAACTATTTTTTCTTTAACCAAGTATTTAATTAACTTAACTAAATTAAGTAGTTTTTACAATTAAATAACAATTTCTCTTTCCCGATTTCATAGTTTTCAACAATTCCAACATCATGATAAACTACAAATCAGTGGATTGGTATCTTAAGAACGATGCAACCCAATTGGAGGAAATCAACTTTTATTCCTGTGACATTTTATTTCTTTATATAATTATTAATGGCAACATACCATTAAGAAAGTTTAGAATGTCTAAAACGTTAGGTTAGCTTTACACATCAAATAGTTATATTTGCACATCAGTTTCATCAAGCGATAGTTCAAGGACGTCTTATGCAAATTTAAAAATTGAATATTTTATCTGAATGCCATTGTTGTTATCCGAATTGCTATGCGTTGGGAAATAAGAGGAATTAACCCTATTTATTAACCTAAATAACTATTAAAAAACCTGAAGTCTCACACAGTTTACTAAATCAATTTGCAAGGAATCCAGTTTGTCGACAAATTCCAGTAGGAAACCAAGTGCATAATGAATGCGTTTTGCTATTTTAGCGATATACATCAATCAATCTGCAAACATTCATGCGAAACCAAACAATTCTGTGAAAATGGATACCTTTTCATAAATTTTCAGTGTCATTTTATGGTACTTTGCCTTGAAAACTTAAAAAAAATATTTGCACATTCGGCTTTAATTGATATTTTCAACCGAGAATGCCTAAAATCTATGTATACTACATTGGGTGGGAAATGAGCAGACTTCTTGCACGTACGTATGTAATCATATGTCATCATACGCATTTGTGGAAGAAACATGGGATAAACATTGCAAAACCAAGGAAATATAATGTGCCCAATTTAAAACAATGATGGTGTTGACAGCTCTGTCAGCTTACGCAGTGAATGAGTTTCATGTGACATGACAAATTCAGTCGGTCAGAAACACCTTCGAGCAGGTTGGGCAGGAAAAGCTGTCGTTCAGAAGGTGAACACGAGCGAAGCGTTTATTTTTCAGTGGTCTTCTCTTTTCGTTGAGCGTTGGATTAGAATTAAATTGAAAAGTTGGGTCATCAATGTTCTCTAACTAAATTTTCCATCTTTATGTCGAGTTGAGGATCATAATTGGCATCTGTATTTAGTGAAGATTCTTGTCCATAAGATTTAGCCGTTTCTTCTTCTGCACTTGGAATTGCAATATCACTGCAAATAAAGAAACGATTAAATGAGGTGATGTTTCATTTTTGAAAAATCTACCTGTAAAACCAAACGGGGAAAGTTCAAGTGCCTTGGTAAATGGGGAAGATCATCACCATTATCCAAATCAAAGGGTTCAAAAGTTTCCGCATCATCCAACCCAAACTTTTCAAATGCTTTCAAACGTATGATACAAACACGCACTGTCGTTTTGATTGAGATCTTAATGTTAGCTAGTTAGCTTGATCACGAAATTACAGAAAACTAATGAAGTTCGAGAAATGAAAAGTGGAATGTTTAAACTTTTTACAGCTTATTTTTTTACGTATTTGGGGTTACCTTACCATAACTTCAATGCGTGGGTAGAGGGGCAATGTGAGGCCGAGCTAACTTGTTCGTCATATCGTCGTCGATCATATCCATAAAATATGAGACAAATACAAAATGTGTCTAGAAATTTGATTCCGCTTTCAAGAAAGGTGTAGAATTGGTAAAGATTTAAAAAAACATTACACGTTGTTTCATTTTTGTTTTTGAAACAATCGAAGAAAGAAAAATTGCAATAGTTGCCCACTAAAAAGGTATTCCAAAATGGTACTTCCAGATCTCCAAGGCTGTTGAGTCATTGGATAGCTGGGTCCGGAATACATAGCAGTACCACGTATGGAATGATAGAGGCTAAAAATATTCCCCTTGCATTCTAATTCTATATTATTGTTCTGGTGAATATTAATGATTGCACGGTTCGTAAATGCACCACATTACCTGATGCTACATGTTTCTGAGCAGAGGTATTCTTGCTTCATGGAAAATATTATGTTTGTTAGTTCATCAAAATCCAAGGGTTTCCTCACTTAACGGGTTCAACTTTTAACAAAAGTAATGATTTCCGTGTTTGTAATTTTTACGCCAATGTATTATATGGCTGCTACTACTGCCATCATAAATGCAGAACGAAAGACTCGCATGTTCTGTTTTTTATTCTGGTCAATAATAGATTTGGCTATTTTATTACTTTTCACGCTAGAACCTACAGAAGAAATGTACGCTTCACAGAATTTTATGACAAGGTTTCATCAAGTCAAAGCACACGCGGTTCATGCCTGATCATTGTGATTTAATCGTATGCTCATCATGCTAAAAATAAAGAGGCATCTTTGTTTGTTTTCTTGTTTTGGTAAGTTGAAGCCTTCATATCTATTTTATTATTGTATCTTACAAGTTGAATTTGGCTTATTTAAAATGGAATACATTCACAATTGGATGCCAAAATTGCAATATAACTTAATGATCAAATTTTACGATGCAACTAGGAATTCATTCCAGGAAAACATGCTCCTGTGAGGATGAGCATTTTTCCAAATTCCTTCATTTTTATTGTTGCACCAAATTAAAAAATTAACCAACATTGGTTCAGATCTAGAACCAAGAACAATATTGATGATGTTGTAACTAAATAAAGTGTTTGCTTCTTTTAACTAAAATCATCTCATGGTCGCCTATTCTTGAACGCGAACGTGCAAGCTAAACTTGACCTTCGTGCATCTACATATATATCTAGCCACTATGCATGAATGATTTTACGAAGTTGTAGACACCAAACTCAGAATCCAGCCGTCCGTGAAGAATCTAGTTCTAATAAGGAACTCATCAAAGAGCATTTTTAGCTGAAAGTTCAAGCAAACTAGAAGTCTAGATATATTTGAGGTCGTATTTTTCAAAAAATCAGGAACAATAGCTAAACCTAAACATGAACATCACTCAACAATTTTATACAATTATCCTCCAGCATGCAACACTATGTATGTTCATGGGCTAGAATATAATGGAATTCATTCAGGTACCAAGCTGAATAGCAAAAAATCTACGTATTATTTTTGGTGCATAAAAGGAAGGTAAAAAGGCGTAAAGTTCCCCACATTCGTATCATAAAGACGACGAAGCTCCTGCGTGGAGTATTGGAATATAAAATAGTGTTACAAAGATCTGTTTATTTTCATTTTACACATTCAAGTGTCAACTATATCTTCATTATGCAGATTACAAATCCGTTTTTTTATTCAACAACCATTTTCTTTCTTCTGTATTTTGGTAAGTACAAAACCAATGATGTTAAAAATCCAGTGTAATGAAATATTAGCCATGGATAATGAACATAATGGAGAAATAGCTAAAAA
>JAQGAP010002983.1:0-13558 GCA_034697805.1 Orchesella bifasciata | reverse complement strand
AGTCTTCCACGAAGTCTGAAGAGATTCATGTCCCCCAGCTGTCTGCTCAGTTCGCTGGCATCAGCCAAGATGTAGAATTAAGGAGGTGGCGAAGGGACTCAACACAGAAGTACAACTGACTCTCTTTCGACATTACTATCTCAAGCTGCGCAACGGGGGCTCCAATCGTCTTCTCATTTACATGAGTCTACCTTCCTATGAACCATTGTTGTTGGACGCGCACAAAGTACAGCTGTTATTCAACGGCTCCTCTCTCCTGAAGTCTCTTGGACTTGATGGATGGGAAAAAGATGTGGAGATCGGGATACCATTTATGGACACGGAAAGCAGTCTCCAGTTTGAGATGGTGACTGACTCAGCGCAACTTCCTGAAGTGGTATTCTGTCGGTTCGTGAGATATGTCTTGGAATTCGACCCCAGAGCCAAGTCCTTGCTCATTCTGGTTCATTTCTGGGCGCGAGAAAACGGAGTGACTCTATCAGATCAGAATACTCCACGAACTCAACAGGATTGGAACATTCCGGACCCGGCTGCATTGGAGTGGCTCTGCCTTTTCTATTTAACAAAGGAAAAAATCTGAGGGATTTGAGACCCCTTCGAATAGGAAACATATCAACTTATTTTCCAACGGATAAAGACTTCCTGCGACACTGGATGCCACAAGAAGGAAGCAATGCGTATGTTTTGGAGCTGTTGAAGTTGGCTCAAAGGTTCTTCAGCTTTTATGGGAGAAACGACTTGAAGGGCCAGGTGCTCAACACAAAGAAGGGCGCATTGGTTCCGTTGCTGAAGGCAATAGAAGAAGGCCATCTAACAAAGTCCATTAACATCAACAATCGCAAGGGCCGACGTTTAAAGTAGATAGCTAGAAGGAATGCTTTGGAAATGGAGAAGAAATTCAAAGGAGAAATCTACTTGATGCAGCCCTTCCTCTATCGTCGATTTGAGTTTCACCAAAGAAAGTTTAACCTCCAAGTTCGCCCTCTCATGGAGAAGACAGCGAGGAAGCTGGAAGCCTACTTGGAGTTTACCCAAAATGGAGAAATACTTGAAGTTGTGATCAAATCCTTGTTTCAGTGCGGAACGGAGGAAGATAATCCTCACTACGAGAGATTACAGACAATCAAGGATCTCGGTGGCTTGGAAACCTTGAATATTCAACCTGTGGAGGAATACGAACTTCCTCGGAGGAATTTGGTTTCCGATCAAGGCTCCTCACAAGTCCCACGAGAGCACAATTCCCTGCTTTCCCTTTTCAAGGCTGTCCAGAGAGAAGTAGAAATTGGTGACGATGATTGGCAAGAGTTCAACCATTTCCTGAGCACGATGGGCGACTTGATGGTATCTCAAGGATTTCCTGGCTGTACGGCGGTTATGTTCAGGCTTCGTTACTTGAAGCTGCACTTTTCACGCTCTGAAGCATGCATCGTCGTTTTCCACGATAATCCTGGTAAACGTTTTTTTCTTTAGCAAATACTTTTATTGATTGGATAATCTATTATAATTTAATAATTAGTTTTTCCATTATATACACTACAGAATCAGGCAATCGCAGTGTCAAGGTCAAACCAACATCCCACGGGACTTGGCAAGTTCATCAGCGTTCGTTTGGCCAACTGAATTTACACATTGCTGACCGTTCTTTTCTTCCTGAGGTTCAGACTCGCCGCATTGTGGAATATTATTGCACGCTCGACGACCCCCGAGTGAAGCCATTGATGACAATCGCATTTTACTGGGCCAGCGTAAACCATATTCGGCTGGGAGAGGACGATCCTGTGATTCACAATTAATGATGCTCCTGATCCGGCTTCATTGGGATGGCTTATGATTTTCTTCCTTTGCCAGAAGAAAATTGTGCCCCCACCTTGTGAAATATCTGAAAGAAACGGTGACGAAAGTCTTCTCTTCGATGGGGTCAACATTGGAGTCAAGAGAGATCCCAACTACGCTCGAGAGTGGTGGAATCGTTACAAAGAAACTGATGAGGAGCAACACATTTACAACGTTTTTGAGTTAGCTCAAGAATTCTTCCTTTTCTGGAGTCAGTTTCGGTTCAATGCAATGATGGATCCAATCATCATAAACCTGAAAACTGGACTCTACTTTGAGAAAGAGGAAGTCTATAAGAATTCAGAGAACATTGGGCGCCTCAGCTGGTACAGACATGTTGTCTCCCATAGTTAAAAAAAGTTGTGATGGAAAGAATCGTTACCTTCAATATTTAAACCATACAAAGAGACGAAGACGGTGCATTCAGCATGACAGTTGATTGACCCCTTCTAAAACCACAATGTACTCGATTTTCAAGAGTACAACGCATTTCTTCTACATGATTGTTTTATAATATGTATATTAATATTACAAAAATTTATGACACTTTTATTCACCGACGAGATATTCTGAACTGCCCTTTCTGTTTTCATACGAGTTTTTCTGTACAATAAGAAGAAAAGCTAGATTTTGAAAGGTATAATAGCTTAGTTAATAATATTCCAGAGGAAGTTTCTGTTCCTTCGTAAAAATTAATTGTAATGTTATGCTTTACGCATTTGGTTGTGAATGAGTATTCCTAACTGTTGTAATAAATGAATGTAGTTTCAGTCGCTAGTTTGTTAGGTAAAGTGAATTTTTGGTTAATAACGATTATTATAAATAGTGTTGTAGTAGTAAGCAGTGTACAAGTGTTCCATGCATTAGATTGAATTTTTAAACAGAGAAAAATAATTATAATTTTCAAGATTCCTAACTGTACAACTCAAAAATGTAGATATACAGGTAGAAAGCAGCTATACATTTTTTATGAACTTACTATCAAAGAATATGTTACTTCTTGATCTCACTAATTTGAGTGAAATGTTCCATTTACCATAAATTAAGATGTAAAACTACAAACCTAATTCATATTTTAACTTATGCAGTATTACTACTGTCAGCTTGTTAACCTCATTATGGATAACGTTAAGACAATATAAACTAATAAATACGTTAATAAAAACCGACATGTATCTTAACTGAAAATAACAAACAAACTTCGTATCGCTGGGTGCCTGGAAAATGGATCCAATCTTCGCAAACGCTTCTTCAAGGTTTCGTTCTTACTTTACTGAATCGTCAGAGCTTTTTTAAACTGTCTGGTCGTCCAAATACACACTGACGTATATTTGTGGGCTCAATAAAAGGCTTGAGTTAGGATTTCCAACTTGGTTCTCTCTCATCCAATCCACTTTCTTTCAAATACATTTTAACACCATTTAGTTTAAATTTCATTTTCGAAAGGTTTTATTAGCTTTTAATGTTTCACCTACGTTTTCAGCTGGAGGATGTAGAACGTTTCGAGCATGAATTTCATTTAACATGGGGCATTCAGCTCAAATGGCAAAATAATCTTTTTTGGTGTATCTTTTTGCAATCAGGTATTATCAGCAGAGCTATTGTATAATCGAGCAGCAGCCTCTGCACTTCCATAATATCTGTTATCTGAACTCACCGCATAGCATGGAAAACATTTGATGTTAAGTACGAATCGGTCACAAACACAATTAACACACACTGTAACAGGATAGAAAATATTTTTATTTCACCATCAATGTATATTTGCTCAATCTGTTTATCCAATGTTAGCATAACCCTCTATTCAGCAAAGAAATATTGGGTGAAAAAGTAGGCGAAAGGGATGCAGAATCTCTGACTGAGCTACATCAGTGAGCAATAAGGTTAAGCAAAAAAAACTATCCTTGCTACTTTTCATCCAATGCTACTTAAAACAATATTCTTCCAAACTGCTATAACACCACATGGCGATTGAAAGCGTTTTTGAAACACATTTACGTCCTTCTTTCCTTTCCTTTTTTATTAGGTCAAACTACGAAAACAGGAAACGTGAAATTTTGGAGGTTGAACAGTAAAACGTTTTACCAGTTCCATTGAAAGCAAAAAACATTTCGAAACTTACTCTGTCATCTGAACCACAAAATATGGGAATGTTTTAAAGCTGAATTGTAAGCTATAATAGTAAAAATTAAATGTAACAACTTTCTTTTTATGTTTTACATTGTACGAAACATGTTGTTAAAATTCAAAAAATTCCAAATAATATAACTGTGGATCTGTTATAATAATAAAAGTATAATATAAAGTTGTCTGGTCTCTATTTATGTTACATTAATTTTTAATTAACTCATTCGACATCGATTATTTATCTTTTTCCTAGATCTCTCACTAGATGCGGACTATCCTGCACACCTGTCAAATTCAGGAGTATTCATAACATTATCAGTACTAGTTTTTAAAAGAGAATATATTATCAATTAATGCAATTATCAAAGTATTAGAAATCACTCACACATTTTATTTACAACCAAATGAAGCTATTTTTTAAAAAATAAAGTGCTTTCAGGAACAATTGCCAATCCATGTTCATTAACATGTTCATGTCTATCCGTGCAAAATACATATGTTTTAGAATGATGAAGTTTATTTAAAAAGCAAGCCAGCTATCATGTTATGTTATCAAACGAGCTGTCTGTCGGGAGTGATATAACAAAACAACAAGCGAATACTTTCACAATTTGCAAACAAATAACCGTCATAATAATAAATCTGGCACATGCTTTGTTTAATTAACTTTTCAAGTTTTTTCTTTTGTCAACTCATCATGATTGTTTAAATATGTGGGATAGAGAGAAAGTGAAGCAAACTTTACTGCTTGTCTTTGTTATCAATAAAATTGTTGGCATGACATAAAGGGAGTATATCGTAACATTGATTATTATGATGAAAATGATTATTCTTTTTTTACTACTTGAGACGTTACGTAAATCCAATCTCCAAGTTTGATCTACGAGTTCCGTTATGCAAAGTGATCCTCGTCGAAATGAAATGTTTATACATTATTAGATATGTATTCATATTTCTTTGCTCTCAATCTCAGTTGTTGACAGCCACTGCACACACTTTTACTCCTGTATGCTCATCAGTTATGAATTGAAATGTGCAAATGGGAACTATAAAACCCTGGACTGTTTGCACATGAAATTAACCGGAAATATTATAAGGAAGAAAATTTCATACTACCTTCATCTAATGTATACTGCGTGCATAAAAAGTCATGAACTGCAAAATAATTTTTAATAATGAGGAATAATTTGTATTTCAAGACGAAGAAAATGGCCGAAAAAAACCAAGACATTAAACCATTCTAAAGCTGGACTTTTTTATGAGCTTTAGAGAGAGAGAAAAAAACGAGAAATCTTTATTATTGCCTGTTGAATCACGGCAGAAATAACAAATATACACGTAAGTACAGAGTGTGTCGTATGCAAAAAGAGCAATTTACTCATATTTTATGCGTTTCTCTTGATGATCTGATGGGTGTAGTTGGGTGAGAAATCGGAAATAAATTAGTTTGTGAAAAAAAATGAGAAAGAATGGTATCGATCATTAATCTGCTTTCCTCTTTTAGTATATTATGTATCTATTTCTATAGTAAAATACCTTGGAAAATTATGCTGGGCTCATAAAAAAAGTGTTAGCATAGAAGGTTAGTTTCGGCTTATTTACACGGCTATCACTTTTTCAAGTTGGGGATTACGTCTCCTTTGCATGTCTTTGTTATGTCAAAAAGGGTGTGTGGAACTGGAATCAAGAAAATAGTCTGGGCTTCTCGTACTTTTCTTGCAGCTGAGGAGTTATTAGTCGGTGAAATCATATTAGGGGTGGAGACCTAAATGCTGTTTGATGTGGTTCGTGGTGGTTGTATTTATACCAAACATTTACGTTTCATAACTTATCCTACTTAGTTAATTGTTGCTTTGCGCAGTTTTCTAACTTTATTTATTAGGAGCTACAACTATGGAACAAATCATATTGATGCTGCAACTGTTACATCTTATTACATTTTAATTATTATTAAACAATAAGGATGCATCAATTATCCTGTTTCTCAAGTCTTCTTAAACTAACACTCTTAACTACCCTTATTCCATTCCTTATCAACTACTTATTTTCATTATAAATCTATGACGTAGTTACTAGGAAAATTCAATACCTCATATTCAACGATCCTACTTAACTTATAGACAAATACTTTAGTACCAGAAAATAACTGGACCTGAGATACTGCAGCGTTCAAAACGGTGTACATTATTTTAAATTACACTAGGAATATTTCTTACAAATGAATATGATTTTTTTTGTTTTATTTAACTTATTTTAAGTGACGTCATCAATAAGCCAATTTCATATTTGCTTAAAATCCGTTATCCGGCACAAACGCATAGGGAGTGCATCGATTCTGGAAAGTAAACAAGTTAAAATATTATTGTCTTGTTCGACATTTCGTAGTCATAAGGGATTTATTTTTACACAAATGAGTAAAAACAACATACCATAGGGATCCTTGCGAACAAGTATGTTGTGTAAGTGTAGCCTGGGTTTTAAAATCCTTGAAGCAAACCGAACAAGAATGAGGATTTTCGCCGATATGACGTTTGATATGATAGTTGAATGTCTTAGCATCAGAGAACTTGTCTCCACAAAAAACACATCCAAATAGCTTCCTTTGTTTAAAATGGGTCCTTAGGTGACGTGCTCGTTGAGCTGAGGTTTTAAATCTGGTTCCACAGATCTCACAAATATATGGTGTTTCACCAGTGTGATTTTGTATGTGATCATGCAGGTAATCCTTCCGGGAATAGTACTTTCCACATAAAGGGCAGCATTCGGATTTCACCTTAAAATGGATGGCACTTGCATGCCTGTCTCTCACGTGCTTGTAATTAAAAGATTTTCCACATTGTTCACAACTGAATGGAAGCTCCACTGTGTGGGTTCGTATGTGGGCGATTAATAGGTATTTTGCGTGTAGTGTTTTGCCACAAACAGGACATATAACAGGTGCAGCCTTCATTCGCCTAAAACAATAAAACCAATGTCCACTATCAGGTAACCAAACCATTACTCACAATACTTCAAAATCATTTAAATACTCGGTTTTACCCTTTTTTATGAGTTGTCTGTTGTTTGCTTTGCTCACTCAAACTTTTTAGCTTGCGAGAACTCACGAAATCCTTGTAATTACTGAAACACGGGACAGGGCTACTTTCATCGTGCCATTTCATATGCTTCAAGAGTTGACAATTGTTGCTGAATTTACCGTCACATTTTGAACAGGAATAGTTCTTATTTGTATTGACGTGTTTGCTGAGAGCTGCAGAGGTTTTGAAGGAGTCATAACATTGGCTACACTCATAAGGCCTCTCGTCAAGATGCAATCGTATATGTTCCGTGAGGAGAAACTTTCGGTGAAAGCGTTTTTCACAGAACACACAACTCCAGCGCTTCTTTTTAGAATGCGTTTGTTGATGTCTTACACGAGCACTATTGGATTTAAACGCCACCATGCAGATAAGGCACCTAAACGACCGCTCACCTGTGTTCGAACATGGTCTTCCAAAGCAGTCTTTCCACTCAGAGTTTTTCCACAAATACCACAATCAAACATTATTTACCTATTTTTGAAGAATGCAAAGTTGTTCCGTATTGATATTTTTGCTTATATTCAAACGAACTATTCTGCCACAGTTTACTTTTACAAGCTATCGGTAATTATTTGACGTACTTAACACTAACCACTTTGAAACAGAGTAATATATTATATATCACGTAATGCACAATACAGTACACACAAAAGCTACATCTGAGTTTGTATTAGCTAGCTGTAGCGAAAATCACAAGTCTGCCAGCTTCCATCGATATATTGAATGTGGAAAGCAATGTGATAAAACCTGCACATACATATATATCTGTAGTAAAACGATGAATGGCTAATAAAATTTTTATACGTAAGGAAAACTTATGACGGGCGCATTGAAAATCACATTGTTGCATTGTGTGTCAAAAGGTGCATTCCCAAAAAACATCTCCCCTCGATGTGTGATTGCCTTGCGATTGCATTGCGATTGCCTTGCTGCTCGCGTTACGGAGAGAGAAGAGAGAGGCGAGATTCGTAGGGACAAAGAATAGATCTTCCTATATGTACAGGCCGAGTATTTCACCATAGAGCCAACATTCACACAAAAAAGGTATTCCTGCAGGAACAGTCAACCGAGAATGACAACATGAAAACGATGCAAGCATTACGTTATACTAAACGAGTTCAACCACTTAAGAAATAAGTAAACCCTTAAAACATTATATACTACCTATATTGCAGCTATCCTAAAACACAGATCTTTAGACGTTCTTTTTCTTTGACGTTTGACATTCCTCATAACTTTACCTGGATACTCATGGTAATTACCTCAATTAACGAGGGTGAGGTTGACCCTCGATGCGATAATTGCATTCCACATAAAATTCTGATCTAGAACGAATACCCATTGTGGAAATACGTCCGAACCGCTAGCTATGTCCTCAGAAGATGGTACATTCTCGCTGAATCACGCATTACGACCTTCTACATAATTTTTCTCAACAAGAGTATCTGTTCCACAAAAAATTAATAGGGAAAGCAAATGCTGCAATATATGCACACTTATTCCCAAATCGCAC
Organism: Orchesella bifasciata; assembly: GCA_034697805.1. Classification (NCBI taxonomy): domain Eukaryota; kingdom Metazoa; phylum Arthropoda; class Collembola; order Entomobryomorpha; family Orchesellidae; genus Orchesella; species Orchesella bifasciata. The sequence continues at coordinate 5,005 of JAQGAP010002983.1, read as the reverse complement.
CAGCTTTCAAAGTTGGTTTTTAGTGAAAAGCAAAAAAATCAGGTTTGGTAAAAAGCTACTTCATTAATCACGTCAAGAATTTTCGATTTGAATATATAGTGAACTTTTGAATGCATTAAGTGGTAGAAAATACTTTAATTGAATAAAATGTAAAAAAATTCTGCATACTTTCATACAAATTTTACTGAAGTTTTCTGGCAAATACGGAAGTCACATTTATGAGTTTCAGTTAGATATGAGATATATGGTGAGATTGGAGAGAAGATTGGAGAAATTAACTCCAATAACAATTTATCAAGCAATAATGCAAAAGTTGGCTTGTCGATATGCGAAATGAAGCCTTCATGATGAAGTCAAGTAATACTCTTTTGTCACGTTGATACATTCCAGCAGAACTCATCAATAATGATAGCTTGAGGACATGGACTAAGTATCCAGCTCAAACAGTTGAATATCACATTTCTCAGATATCAATAAATATGTTAGCCGGCTGCTCTGGAATATATAGAAAAACTGAAACACTGCTCGAGTGGCATCTGCTGAAAATGCTGAAATTGAAAATAAATGATTCAAATCCTTACTAAACATAATTCAGTGCATGAAAATGGCAAAAAATCGAATTCGAAACGCTGCAGCAAATAAAACAACGATGAATGAGCATGGAGTTTGTGTTTCAATAAGTGAACCTAATGCAGCATTGGATTGAAAGGCAGACATGAATTAGCAAAGTTTTTATTGCAAAAGCAGAAGCAGGATATTGAAGGAATGAACTTCTTTCAGCGCGTTCAAAGTTACCCGTTCACAAAAGACGACGACGACTGAAGGAAAGTTGTCACTGTCCTAATTTGAAGGCATGCATTCTAAGGAACGTAGAGGGGGAGAAATTATTTCTATAAATGACAAAATGTTGGAGCAAATCACCAAGATTCCTCATTAAAGATTGAAAGTTGAACAGGAAGTTTGCGAGCTTTGAGATCCAATTTAGACCTCGCGAATTTAACTTTGACTGAAAAAAAGAATCGGCAGATTTTAATGGGATTTTTTACGAGTGCGTTACATCACACTAAAATAATTTGAAACGGATTACTATTTCAAGTTGAAGATGTTAAAATTATTTTTAACAGATTAGTTAGCCATTTGTTTGAAAGATTTGATGGGATAAATAGAGCGACGAACAATGAATAGTTTTTTATAGCTTCACTGCACATTTAACAGCCAAGACTTCAGTGATGAATTAGTGACGGTACAAAATGCATACATAAACGTGCTCCTCAAGTAGAGAGAACTGCACTGTAGCCGGAAAATGTACATGATTATCGCAGTCTTTTCAGTCTTGCTGGAGATAAAAATAATACATACAGTTGGATTGTAAACCGTTGTTGCCGTGCCACGTTGAAAAGATGCTCAATCCAACATCCTTACTAAACTAACTCTAATAGAATTGAATGAAAAATTCTTCAGAGAATTGGAGAAACGAATGCAACGAGTTTACATGCTACATGTCCTTCTTTCATCTCCACTAACAAAAAAAGCTGCATGAGACTGGCAAAGGGATCGTTTGTACTGAATGCGGCTGACTGAAGTTACAAGTTGTAAGACCAAGGGTTGAAACAGTCATCTCTCCAAAGCTAAAACTCCATGACCAAGAACTAGTATCATCAAACTCACCATCCTTTTACTAGCGTAATGCTACCACATCCTTATGAAGGCAGACAAGTATACTTATAGAGATACTCACATTGTTAGAATACGAATGAAAGAAGTAAGCAATGCATGACATTATTGTCTCTTAATTGATAGTCATGATGAATTTTACGTAGATACGTAACGTATCACATTTAAATTGATAATAGGTAATGGCGGTAATAGCTAGTGATAGCAACAGTTAATTAAAAAGTCAGCCTGCACATATAAATAATAGCAGGATTTGCATCATAAAATTATTTCGGTCACTTACAAGGTGTATAGAAAAGTATTGAGTTCATGGACATGTATCAACTCGCAAAAGTTGCTTTTCTTCCGCTTTTAAAAATGCAGCTTGAGTTTTGCGCTTCATATGAGCATTATTTTCAAGTACACGCATTAAATGATGAGCTTTGAATGAAATATTGAATATGTGTTAGAAGCATGGGAAGAATTAAGTGCTGAATGATGATTGAAATGACAAAAGACAAGAAAATAGAGACTTGCATTACAAAATGAAATACGGGATGAAATGTTTTTGCTCAAAGGGACAAAGGGCATTTATGGCTTCACTACGTTACACAGAATCCAGAACTCTACTATATGTGCTCACAATTTTGTTTGTGCAATAAGAGTTTCCCAAGCTGTCTCATGAAGACATACATATACATATTGACAAAACCCAAAAGCCAACATTGTCAACAAAGACTCATTCATTCAGATTTTAAAGCGAACGTAGTACAAGAGTACGATATCTTGTACATCACGATAATGTACATAACAGAAACCGACCTAAACCCATGCATAACAATTTCCCTCCTATATAAATGGGGTTGATTTTGATCGCTCACAGCTAGCTGATATTTTGTCTTTGCATGGAAAAACTTGGTTGCAGCATCCCATCACCGAATGTACTACTATTCCCAACCAAAGAATATATGCAGTAAATGGAACACTTTCTGTGAATTTCTTTATAATAACCCAGTACTAGGTTGTGTTCAGATACGTAATACGTATTACACCACGCTACCATGACGTTTTGCCATGCAGAAAAGCAGTGAGGATCCATGTTCCGTGTCAGGAGCATCGTTGAAGCTTTGGAGAATTCGTTCTCCGTCTCATGCAAACAATATTTCAATTAAAATTATTCACCTGTGTAAACGTGTTGATTGGAAACGTATTCCTAGTTCAACTCAAATATCATTTTAATTACCAGCAACAAAGTTAAACCGTTGATTGCAACATAAAATGGCACAAGTCAAATCGGATAACGTGAATCTGGATTCAGACAGTTTAAATTACAATTTAGAAACTAGCCGGAAAGTTCAGAGTGGCAATTTTTACGCACTTAAAAGTTATTTGGATCTTCATGACGATAAAAACATCATTCTACAGTCCGCCACGACTGAAGATGGACGTACACCTTTGCATGATGTTTGCGATATTGGTAAGCCTACGAATTTGGTCTTAGACCTCTTTTTTAAATACGAAAATAAATTTTGTAAACTTCATCCTACTAACAACGTGTAATTATTCGTATTTACAGAGAACACAAAAACCGCTACCGGGTTGCTTAATCACCTAAAGATTTGGTTCCATCACTCTGAACCAACAAAACGCTTGCAATTTATCGACAAACAAGACCTGACAGGAAACACGGCAATGCACTATGCGATTCAAAGGCGCAATAGATACGCTGTCAAAATGCTGTTGGAATGGGAAGCCAATGTTAATTTGATGTAAGCGTAAACAATACATTTTATTTTGTGCTTTATTCTTGGGAACAAGTGCCTATAACTGATTTTAATTACGTGCAATCAGAAACAGCAGCAACGAAGAAGTAATTGCAGCAATCTATCAACATTATCCAAATTTGATATTGACAATGCTTACTGCGAGGAATAAGGCCAAGCCCACTACTACACTGAACTATTTCGATGAAAAGGACTACGATAACGAAAATGATAAAAACACCAGTTTTAATTTTGGGTAAATGAATGCAAATAATTTAAATATTAATTCTTTTTGAGGGTGGCGATTTAATTTACGATTATTTTATTCATGATGCCAGACCTATAGTAGGGGTCCACGTGGATCGCTGTAAAATATACGAGACTTTTCTTCTCTCCAACATGTTACAAATACGAAAAGAAAATCAAAACAAAATCTTGAGTCTCCCAATTGTAGAGAAATTCTTGGATCTTAAGTGGAACAAAATGAAGTGGTTTATTTACGCATCCACACTACTTCATGTGAGTTACTTACTGATAATATAGTCATAATAAACAAAATGAAGGGATCCTAACTGTAATTTTTTAAAATGTAGATTGTATGGACAGTACTTACCTGCAGTTTGATTTATAACTTGTTTATGACGAGACATGGCAAGGATATAGACTCTGCAGAGGAGAGAAAGCAGTTTGAAGGAAATTCCGGCTTCTTCTGTACAATTCTATATCCTAGTTGGTACATGACTGTATTCGTTTGCTGTCATATCCTCTTCACCATAATACTAGCTGGGAAAAGTTTTTCGGAAGCTAAGAATCAAAACACTCCAACTACATACTCAAAACTGAAGCAAATGTGGTGTCAAATTTCAGTAATCATACCACTCTTCGTAATTCTCCTAAACATCACCAGACAATTCTTTCCGGTCTGGATAGATTATTACGTATCAATGGTAAGTAATAAATAACTTATACCTAACATTTTTATATAATATTTCAAGAAATTTATATGCTTTATTTAGGTCGGGGTTTTATCATCATTTTTTGTGTCCACCAATCTAATGATAAAACATCCCAGTCTTTGCGTCTTCAACGAAATGTTCATGAAAAGTTTGGTACACTTGGGACTCATGTCCATCTGTATCCTTCACGTATTAATGGCATTTGCATTCTTATTTCAAATGCTAATTGTAACTGTCAACAGGAATGTCTGGTTATCAAACCTTATTGTTTTATTCATTACAATGACGTTTCTAATATAACAATACTTGCTTACCTGCTTAACAATACTGTCAATTGTATGTTTAAGCACCTAGTGCATTTATTTGCAAGAAATCAATTTAGTGAGAAAACAGGGAACGGTATATATTATGGGCATTAGATTTTTACACAATCAACGGAACGGTTTCATTCCAGTGGTTTAGAATGATGACACAGAGGGAGCGTAGTACATATACCCTACTAAAACGGAGTTTCTTGTTTGTGATCAGAACGAAATATCCTGTCATGCAGGAAAGCATAGGTAACCGGCTCCTAGCACGTAGGTCCACTTGCACGTATGGTCTATTAGCACGTATGGCCATTTGCGCGTATGA
>JAQGAP010002982.1:0-13558 GCA_034697805.1 Orchesella bifasciata | reverse complement strand
TACTACTAACTGACAAAAAACTGGAGATTCGAATTTTTTTCTGACTTATACCTTCCTATCCCTTTTAGAAAGCGTCTATGGTGAGTACGAGACTGCATACTTTTATACACTGATATTATTAGACCCACTTGTTGTTCCCATATTTCCTTATATTATGCATATCTTTCATTGCAAGACATATTTTAGTAAATGTGCATGGCCATACGTACCAAAGTACGTATGGCCGTACGTACCAAAATAACAAAGTTTAGAGTACAACTGGACGTGAGGTGTCCTTTCATGCACATGAACAAAGTTGTAGATTCTGCTAACCATGATATAAAAAATTCCAAAGGGTGACTCAGGGTTCAAGCTTTGCTGCCACGGGACTGCATTTTAGGATTTGTGATATATAGGTCACATACGGGAGAGGATAACATACAAAGCGAAAATGCGATATAGTAAGTTCTTTCGTAGGAAAATCAAGCTTATCAGTCAGTCTTCTCTCATTCTTATACTTTGGACAGAGAAGTGTCTCCAACGTTTTAAAATATGTTGACTTCAGTAAGCCGAAGGATTCGCTTCAGACAAAAATTTTGAGAGCTGAACCTTTCTTTGTCTTTTTTTTTGTCGCGATGAAAAAGCATTGCAGCCAGCTATTCTTTTAGTGTGTAGATGGCTGAAACCAAAAATGGAGGGTTGATTTTCCAATACACACATCTGGTTCAGTATGCAGCATTCATAATCTTTTTTGATTTTATCCCCTTTGTGTGACCTTCGCACTGTAGCGATATAAGTAGTAACTATATAATTGAGACAGGCAGATAACTCGTCTCCCCTTGTTTGAATTGCACACAGTTGTTTTGTACCACCTGAAATTTTTCTCGCATTTTAAATCCCACTTCTGTCACAAAAAATGACATTTTTCAACTGTTGGCTGACATATGACACAAGAAAGCCTATATTTCCATTTCCAGAATTTGCCTGCAACAATATAATTATCATGATGATGCGACTCAGGGATATCAACGTGAGTATTACATTGATATCTTACGGGCTACAGCTGCGGTAACATGCTATAAAAAAGTTACAAAAATATTTTGGGTCAAGTTGATAGTGTGAAGGAGAAAATAATTTGATGCAAAAATAGCGTGAAATGGACACATTGGAAACGAGGGAAAACAGAAAATCCTTTGTTTTGATGATTCCAATTTCAATTTCTACATATTTTGGAAACGCAAGCAACTCTGTTTCTCGTGTTTATCAAGATACACATTTTAAATAACTAAAGAAAGTTATTCATCAATTTGATCATGATCACAATGCCCCAACGTACCTCATCATCCTGAATGCTCGCAACAGTTTCCCCGTAAAAAGTCTGTCAGACTTATCCCTAACAACTAATTAATTATTTAGTTTTTAAGGGCCACGTTAAGTAGTCGTCTACTTCTCCAGCACAGTGACTTTCATTTCCCAAGCACAGTACGCTGAGAGAATGTTAAGAATACGATACTATGCATGTGTGGTTTAATAATTGACAGGAAACAAAGAGTATTGTTTGCCAATTGAATCTAGATTTATTATAAGAAAGGCCGAATCGGAAGAGAGTGTAATTTGGATGATATTTAGTTTTCTAGCTGAGCTCTCTTTGCTTGGATCATATCATCATCATCATGGTCATGACTCATGAGAATTGTAGGTACATAAGATCATGCGATTAGATATTGATGCAGCATGAAGATGACATTGATGAAATTATTTTACATGTCATACTAACTTTCGTAAAACCATTTTGACACAAATAATTGCTACCAAAAATATTTAGCAGTGTTTCAATTTTCAATCCTTTACGCTTGTTGTTGGCATTTATCGTTAAATTGGGAATTCGCCTCAAACCTTTGCGAGCCTGTATAGAGGTTTTAATACGATACCTAAAAAAGAATGAGTGTTGTTTCGAAAACAATGTCTGAGTTTTTCAGACATATATACATACTTGCCACGTGGAGTTCACAGACTTTGAAAAAATCTAGCCAGTCTAATTACTCTAAATTTATTATACGTACTGTACCCTACAAGCTAAAATTACATCAGACTTTCAAGCAAGCGAACTATCGCCGAGCACAAATTCAAGTAAAGCGGAGTATAGGTATATCCATTTGTCACGTGGTAAGCTTGGATATACTCTCCCTAAGAATAAGCCTAATAAAATCTTGGCGATATATGGTCAATACTTCCCGAAACATTATTAATGCGGTCAGCGTGTAAATGAATAATCTTTTAACTAGCGACTAATGCATCGATTTAGTTCTATCTGGAACTGGAACTTATTAACTCAGAAGATAGTGTGGCAGAATTTTCATATAAAATGTTATATTATAAAGATCTTTAACTGATAAAAGCTTCCGTGATATAAGGCGTAGTGTTCAATATTTGATTGCACACTCCAACGCATTTTAATATTGATACGCACGTTTATCGAAGCTTCTAAGAAATTATCAACTGAGTTAGTCGATGCTCCACTTCCATTGAAACGGCTAGACACTGGAATAGAACAATAAATGAATGAACCTATGTGGGTTACATGTCGGATAAAATTGTCAGTATCACCCTTCTCTCCAACCGATTCACTTAACTATCGTCATTTACATGAACTAATTCGCGCATTGCCCCACCTAATAAAATGTTGCTGTCCAGTAATTTGTTGAAATATCTCCAAGAAAACATTCGCATTTGCGACTACTTTTGTGGCATCCCTTTCAAATGGAACAAGGAAAAGAATCGTTTGGAAGTCAAGAGCCAGTTGAAGCTCAAAATTTATGGAATTCGACTCCACTTGGCTCTACTCTACAAGTTTTTAGTCATGATTCAGGTGATTACAACATGGAAAAGTGTGAAAACGTTTGTAATTACTCACAATGTCATGTTTATTTCCTCCTACATATTTATTTCAACTTGTGGCTACGTATTTTACAAAAATGCTCATACAATCGCTGACCATTTAAATGAAATGATTGAATATGAGGAGCGCCACTACAAATGTAAGTAAATTCGGCCATAACGCTGCTACGAATACGAATATTAGGAATACTCATTGTTATAATTCTGGGATCCCATTTTAAGCTGGCGTTGTTGACCCAAATAACGTAAAAGGAGCTAAACTAGTGGGCTACATGGTGAGGATGATGACAATTACAGGTATAGCCATGCCGACTTTATATCACTTGGACATGATTCGGAATCCGTGCTTTCCAGTTTATCTTGGTTATTGGCTTTCGGAGCAATGTCAGGAGGGAAAGTTGGGCCAAGCTTTGCCTCCAACTTGGAGTGCTGTCGAGCTCGGAACGAAAATAGGAATGTCTGCTTTGTCATATTTAAACTGGAACCTTTTCATGACAGGCGTACCCTTTTTTGTCAATGTCGCTGTCCTTTTAAAGGGTCACTGCCTTCGCTCATACACAGTCCAGTATGGGAGAGACATGCAAAGAAAATTCGCAAGAAAAGAAGCAGTTGACCGTAGAAAAGTTTGGAAACAAACAATGGCTTTCCGGGAATTACAGGTGATGGCTATTCAGTATAGGGAATTATATTCCAGGTCGCTTTTGGTGGTGGGAATAGTTTGCGTAACGGCCATGCAAGTTGTTTGCCTATACAATACAATCACAGTTTTACTAAAGGGAAGTACAGACGATGGAAGCTTTCAGATTGGACTCAACTTGGTGTATTTCTGGTGCACGATAGTAGCTGCTTGTGGAATACTAGTATTGTACGGAATATTAGCAGATGTGTACAATGTCGCTAAACAGGTTCATGAGGATCTTGAAGGCATGGTCTCGCTCAAAAAAAGTAAATGGTTTCGCAGATTTCTCCAATCTTGTCCAATACTTCGGATATATTTAGGTGGAAGTAATTTCGTGGACAAGATGACACCACTGACTTGCGAGGATTTTGCGATTGATCAAACCGTAGGTTTGCTTCTGTTGAAGAATTAGTTCTAAAATTAGAACAAGTTCCACGTCTCAATTTCATGAATCATATTTTTTGCCTGTTTTTATCACTTTAATTAATCACAGTTATTTGCTGTTCCGGTTGCCCTTGAGAATGATACTGTAAGTAGCATTTATAAAAAACCGGAATAATGTAATTACGTTCTTCAACATTTTGCTAGGCGATTCCTTACGAAAGTGAAACTCCAATTGCATTTACAAGTGAATAAGGTGAAATTATAGAAAACATGTTAACTGTTTTTATCAGAAATCGGAAAAATAATTTATTATTAATTGATAATCTTTTTAATTTGATATACAGAATGCAAAATGGGTTCCATAATTTCATGTATTATTCCTGTAACGAGATACGCATACAGATGCTATTTAAACTAAGATTTAATAACACAATTTAAAGTATTTCCCTTAAAATCCTCCCCATTACCGCGGTGGAACTCACTTTGGAGAATTTTAGTAGAGTTGATCTTGAGAGCGAGTCTAGTATTCACCATCTGTCTGTGATAATTTTGAATCTTGTTAAATTTCCATTGCATGAATAAATACAAGTGTTTCATGGTGTTTATTAACTTATATTAATATAATTCAATACACAACTAAAATTTAAGTTGAAATCAGGGTACTTAAAAAAAAAGATTAAATGGTGAAAATTGCAATCCACATAATCCTATATGTATGCTGCAAGCAGATGTATAGTATGTAGTATGTGTATGTAGTATGTGTAGTATGATGTAAGAATTCAGTAACTACACATTCCCTTGATGACTACTTCCAGCAGCAACGGCAAACCCCAGTTGACTGTATAAAGCAGAAATACAAATACTCAGTCAACATTCAATTACACTAAATTTGAGTTTCTTGATGGTTTCTCATTTACTATTTTTGTACATCAATCATTATCATTGTCCAAATTCACCACACGTTGTGATTTAACATATATGGCAATGTCTTGAATTGTCTTTGAGTGATCAACTGCACTCTATGGTTTCATGATTATATTTGGCTTTTCGAACTTTTTAAACTATGCGTCATCATCATCATCATCATCATGTCACAGCTGCAGACTTGCCGATTATAATCCCCATACTACTGCTCTCTGCAGAGCTGGCGTGTAGTGTACAGTGTATTTACCCTATACCATTCCGTGTATTTCATTTCTTTTTCATACTTTCCTAAGCTGAGAATTAAGTCTTGTTTGTTCCAATTGAAATTTTAAATTTATATTAATTCCTGATTCAAATATAAAATAAATTGGGTGTTAACTAGTAAAACTATGTCGAATTCCCATTCTATTTATTAATCAAATCAAGTAACGTTGACATGGAGGCTTCAACAGTTTCGAATTTTTTAACAGGATCAGAGAACCACACAGAGGTAGAAAGTTATTATAGTTTCCCGGTGGATACTGTGAGTGAGATAGGGTACCAAAACAACTTTTAAAAGTACGCTTTTAAATCAACTCATGGCGAAAGCATAACCTATTTACAAACGTCTTTTTTGTTCCCTTCTCGTCCAATAGGTTTGGTTGAATGTGTTTGAAAAACTGAATAACCAAGATAAGCATGCCTTCTCTCAAGTCTGTCCAGAATGGCATGACTGGGTGGGTTCAAAACGAACACAGTTCCTTATGTCTGAGGTTAGATAAGATGTACTTTATAACGAAAATTAACTATAAATGATTACCATTGAATATAAAAAACAATCACACATTTCCATCCACAGCTACCTTTAATGGAGACCCTGGAAAAACCCGATTTGTTGGAATGTCGTAAGCTCTGCAGGTCGTGGGTGGAGGTGGTAGACCACAAATCTCAGACTCACCAATTAACCTTGTGTTTGGATTCAGAAATAGGAGCAGTTGAGCGCGACGAAATCCCAGAACTTATCAACAACTTCTCGTCTTCTGAACAAATTCAAGGTTTCATCGAGGACATGCGGACAAACCCTGGAAATCCATTTCCAGGTAGATCTATCGAGTTAGGAATTAACGCCGAATTTCGGCAGAACAGGCAAGCCCCAGAATGGATCCGCATAATAAGGGACTACTGGAACAACGTCAGGTTGTTGTTGGAGCTGTGGGGAATAAATGTCCACTATGCTCATTTTGATTTTGATGACTCATTCCCACTTGGAGTGGAAAAGGAAGTGCACCTTCGGAGCTGCTTGCTACTCCTCCCAAATCTAAAAAGAGTAAGCATTTGGGGGAATTCAAGGCAGGAAGCCCCTTCTGACCAGATAAGAGAGCACTACAGGCTAAACGTTTTGCCTCGACTGGAGGACTTAGAAACAGTTAAAATACATTATATGCATTCTGCTATGTTTGATGCATTTCTGAGCTCCTGCTGTATTCCAGCAAAAATCAAGCATTTAAAAATTCACACAAGTTACGGAGATCGTATTAGGCTTTTCGAGACGGTATACAATTTTGAGAATTTGGAGGTGCTCAGATTTGAATGTGAACAGTTTTTTGTAGAAGATTTGCAGAGATTCAGAAACGTGGAGCAGTTACCCCCATTAAAGGAAATATATTTAACCTTTGAGGAAACAGTATTTTTCACGCCAAGTTTTAATAATTTTTTCGAGGCCTTGGAGCCATTTGCGGATACATTAGTTCATGTTGAAACCACAGCAGTTGAAGTGTCTTCATACGTTGTTGCTAGGAGGGATAGAATCAACCTGCCGAATCTGAAGAGACTTTGGTTTTATGAGTACACGGGGCCCCTTGATCCACTTATCCAGTTCAGACAGTTGACCCACCTGACAATTAGAAACTTTAAAGTGGGGATGGGACATAGGAGAGAAAACGACGTGGTGGAATTGTATGGATTTGAGAGCCGTATGTATGATTCGAATATCTGGAGGTTGATTCCGTCACTCGAGACACTTGTTCTTCCTTCTAGGACGTATAAGCGTGATATTTACAAACAAACTGCAGCTATTTAAATGATGATGGTTTTTGCAAGGAAACGTGTGACTTTTAGGTGATATTTTCTACAACAGCAAAATTTTGATCAGCAAATAAGCTGCTTAAATAGCAAAATAATAGATTATCAAGCAAGCGCTGTTTTGCTTATTGCCAACACTGAGCTTGAATCAGAGTTTGCTCGTCGTTAAATGGTACAAATGTTAACATTTTTTGTAGCAAATTTTTGTTGCCTTCATTCAAAGTCGTGAATCAAACAGAAAAATAAATACACTTTTAACATTCAACGATGCTAAATCTGAATTCTTTTAATGATTCCTTATTTATTATTTCCTTTCGCCAATCATTATCGTTGTCCAAATTCACCAAATGTTATGATTTAACCTAAACCCACAATTACACAGTTCATATATGGCAATGTCTTGACTTATCTTTGAAAATTTTGGAAGAGTTTGGCATAAACCATAATAAATATTAAAGAATGCTTTATCCGCAGGCTTCCGGCATCGATAAAATATAAGGAGCTTGTTAAATGAATAAACATGGTATGTGGTTACATAATTATGTCATGAAATAGACAAATGCATTCGCAAACCGAATTAAATACATATTTGGATGTGGTCTTCCATATTGTATGGTGTCATTTTGGTCTAAGTCAATACACTTGTTCTTCCTTCCAGTACGTACAAGCTTGACATTTAGAAACAAACTGCAACTATTTCAAGTTTTGAGTCATCTAAATGACTAATTGAATGTTTGTGGAAAATAAATAATAAATTGTTGAAAACCAAGCTCTACGATCTCATCTTATCCATCAGATGAGCACAAATTATCATGCAACTCCAGTTGACATTTACATTTCAATTTATCTGGATTGCATTTCAGAGTTCATGCTATGACATTTGTTTTGGTGATAAAATTTATACCGAAAGCAATAAATATATCTCATGTGTACCCAATGCTTTTCGGCTTAGACACTTTAAATCATCTTTTGTTGATTAGATACTATTCATTTTGATATAAACATTTACATGTATATCTCTAAATGTTTCAACCCATCTCGCTTTCATTTTTGCTACAAGAGAAGTCGGAAAACCCAAGCACGGAAAACTAAATGTGGTTTCGTACGTAATAACAGAACTTGATTTTCAACTGTTAACATTAGGATTAGAACATTGAATATCACTGGATTTTAACGTGTTGAAGAATACATTTACATTTTGAATGACTTAAAAATTGAAAATTATGTCAATTACAAATACAACAGACGGAAGAAATCGTATAGTGGAGAACCAGGAAAAGTTTTCCAGCGGATGCTGTCTGTGAGGTCGGAATGTGTTTGGATTGTTATAAGATTAAAGGTGAAAGTTACCTACTTAATGTAGTTGTATATTATTTGGTTTTCTTTCAATAGGTATGGCTCAACGTGTTTCAAAAGCTTGATAAATCGGATAAACCAACGTTTATGAGAGCAAGTGCTAAATGGTATGATTGGGTAGCGTCTAAACGAACTTTGTTCCTATATCCGAAGGTAATTTACAGAAAACATAATTTTTTTGTAAATTAATACGAAACATGAACTGAATCTTTTCCCGTACCCGTACATTTAAGGTTGCGCCTATCCTTTTGGAAATTCTACCAAAAAGAGTTTCACTGCAATGTCGTGAGCTCTGCCAATCCTGGACAAATGAGTTGGACCAACTAGCTCAGTCTCACCCTTCCCATCTCTGCATTTACTCCGAAAATGAGGAAGTTTTGACTATTCCTAAACAAATCAATGGGATTTACTTTACTGAATGGTTTCAAAGATTCCTTGAAGATATGAAAGAACACAAAAGAAATCCGTTTCCAGGAAGAACCATTGATCTAGATTGGTCCGAACCCGATGAAGAAATGGAGGAAGAAGAGTTGACCCGTTTGTGCGAAGAATATTGGATAAACGCAATTAAGTTATGTAAAAAGTTTGGAGCACATGTTCATGACGCAACATTTGACACATTTGACTCGTGCTTACCTGGAATGGGGATCATAGAAAATGTTAGAAAGTGTTTGATTCACCTTCCAAACCTTAGAAAGCTACGCCTTAACGGAATACGCAGTGCTGCTGGTTCGGATCAAATTCAAGAGTGTTTTAGACGCTTGTTGCAACTTGAACATTTGGAAACGCTGGAAGTCAAAGAAACAGATGGGACGTTCATTGCTGCGGTTTTGAATACCTGTTGTCTTCCGTCTCAAATCAAACGATTGAGTCTCCTCTTAACGGATTCTCTGGGGCGGTTTGAGACTACACACAATTTTGTGAATTTGGAGGTGCTAGAAGTGGATCTATATATTCAAGATTTGGAAAGATTGGGTAGCCAAGGAGTGCTGCCACGATTAAGCAAATTATACTTGACATTCTTGAACAAGGAAGTCTCGGCTCAACAACTTTTCAAAGCACTGGAGCAATTTGCAGATTCACTGACTCTGCTTAAAATGAAGGAACCTTCAAAGCTGGTTGTACCACACGAGGGGGATTTGGAAGGTTATTGGATAAAACTGCCTAAGCTGGAGAGACTTTACTTATTTAAGGTCAAAGGGTCACTTGACTTTATAGTCCAGTTCCCATCCTTGAGCCACTTAGAAATAGTTCAGTCCGAAATGGAACAAGAGCATTTCACAGGATGTTTGGTGAAGTTTTATGGATTTGAAAAGCGGATGTATGAGTCCAACATTTGGGGGTTGATACCTTCCCTCACCATGCTTAGGGTTCACTGGAAAAAGTACTCAAGACACATATTCCAACAAACTCGTTGAAATACTTGTGGATATTCAGGACATATTTGCTCATCTTTGGTAATTCTCAATGTTTAGCTTTCTGTGAATTGTTGTTAGCTTCTTTTTGGTAGAATATTGTAAAAATTTCAAGCTTGAATAAAAGCGTAGTTAAAAATACATGATTGAACACATTTGAAAGGAAACACTTCATTTTATTCCTCCAATGACAATTCTGTTTGCATTGTAAATACTTAGTTGCATACGTATTGTTACGACCATCATTATCCATCGTTAGCGACTAAAAAGGCATTGCAACGTTGTTTCTATTTTCTCAGAATTAGCATTATTATCACCTAACATTTTTTTGTCGTTGAATGGAAGTCATTCATTCCAATAAATCATTACATTATTAGTAGGCACAACAAAGTCGCCAATGTACGAAAAATATAGGATGAGCAGCAGAACTTAAACTTCCAAACAATGGCGATACAAGTTTAATTTATAGCTAAAGAAACAATAAACAACATCAGCAATAGTTGTGATTATTCGTAACTATAACTCTCAGTCATATTTCGGACTCTCAGTGTGTGCTCATACTTTTGACGGTAGTAACTGTTGGATGAAATTTTGAGCGTGGTAAGAGTCGGCATCGCCACAGGTTAAGTCCAGATTAAGTGTTATTACAAATACGCAGCACTACAATAAAGTATCCATACAATACAGCCTTTGTTTCTTTAGCTTTAATAGTATTGTTTTCATTCAAAATCTTAAGGCCAAAGTGCCGTTGCAATGACATTATTCAGAAAAGCAGATCCTCCCAAAACGGGCAAGTCCTTTGTGCAAGCCCAAGGTCCAATGTGCATTAGCACAGGTTTTGTTAGCAGTATCTTCCGCATGAGCCGCCTCTTTGCAAACAATGTTCGCTTGTGGTCTTCGTTTTCACGAATGCGAGCTCGAACTACGTCGAAGAAGGATTGGGAGGCAAGATCCACCCTGGACAACGCATATAACAAGTGAAAGAATCGACTACCTGTAAACTACAAAGATAACATTGGATAAGGGGCGAATTGATATTTATTTATGTCTAATTGTTAGCAACTCTACATTACCATCAGATCTTGAAGCGAGAACTGATAGTCCTCCCACGGAGCCCCAGCTTTAATCATCTGAAAAATACAAAAGGACTGAATCGCCTGTTGGAAACCAGTGGCAAGGTTGAAAATGAGAAGAACGTCTGCAAATCCTTTCCGACGTAATTCTCTCATTGCGTATTCAACATGTTCAAAGTCGGCGAGAATAGCCTCCATCTTTAAAGCTGAGGTGGGACCAGCTACCTCCATTGATTTTGTGAGGGTGTTAATCACACACTCATAATGATAAGCCAAGGCCCCGGGGAAAGTTAACATGAATGACCAACCTGCCGTTGCTGTAAACCCGATGAATTGTTGAACAAACCAATAAATCCCATTGACGAAGGGTGTGTTCCAAGGAATGAGTGAGCGCATGTACAATGGGTCACTCTCAGCATCAGTGAATTGGAATGTACTCCACGCGAAATTGATGATGGACATGTAGTCCAAGATAACGTTATGAAGCATGATTCGCCCGGTTTTAAAAGACTTGTTGAACTTGAGTTGAGCCGTTTCATTTTGGGGCAAATTGACTTTCACTTTCTCCCAGATTTTATCACAGGTATCCAAAGATTGAAGCAGGTGGTGCCATGCGTTCAAAAGCGGTTTGTCTCCAGTATAGAAGGGAATTAGAACCAAACCTAATGACATGATCAACCCCAAGAGCTCGAAGGTGTTCAGGTTGCTGCTTAAATGAAGTTCCCACAGTATACAAATGATGAGACGGACAACCGTAAAGGTATAGATGATGTATAGGCAACGAGAAAAAATGTAGATGGAGGTCCGCTTAGGATTCTTTTTGAAGAGTTTCACTAAAGAATTTTGCTCAGGTATGTAAGGTAGGTTGGAATTATAGGTGGGAGAAACGGGAACGGCCGTGAGTGTGATATAATAGTGCAAAATGGTCCTCACATCAAATCGGGGGCTCATTTTATTTGTTGAAATTTATTAGTTGAAAGTTTGAAAATATGTTTGCAAACACGAAACTACAATAACACTGATCACGACGAGAATGTTCGATTTTGACTGAATGAAGGATTGTCAATTTTTTAATGAAACTTGTAACTTTTCACTCGTCAACTGAAAACTTTTCCGGTGTCTGTACGTCTGTCTTTCATTGTGACACACCTAATCATTTTTGTTTTAAATGAGTACAAGAGCTGAAACAACAGCAACATATTAGGAAGCTTATGACTCGTAATATTAGTTGCAAATGTAATATTTTTATGTATGACCTTTATCACAATAGTTTTGCAAGGATGGATTTTTTGCTCCTTGAATAATTTCTTGATGTCCGCTGCTTACGTGATATTCGCTTTCACGTGTCAGTCATCTAACTTTATGCAAAATAATTAAAAGAGGAGCTTTGATTTCCGAAAATTGACATTTCCCGACTCATTGCAAACAATAGTATTTATGTGGTGAAACTGCTGGTAAACTTATTGTTAACGTAATACCGTTATTTTAAAAGAGGTTCCTCAATGATGAGGATTAGCTGGACATGACAGACAACTTGCAACAGTACGATGGAGGGAGAAGAATAAAAGTGATGAAGTTGTAGTGTTGCAGAATTGTTCACAAATCGGATTGGAGGCTGCTCATGTTGAATATTTCTCCAGAGCAGAACACGTTTACTTGTAAATTATGATATGCTTCAAACCACAAGTCCAAAATTATACTAACCATAAACTTTCATTTTTAGGAGGAAAAAGGATAAGAATGTGGAAGTAGTTATATAACGTTTGATGTAGCTGTTTAAAACTTTTATAAACACAGCTAAGTTGTTTGGCAGAACTACCTTGTTGTCACTGACGTTAATGGAAAAGGAAATCCTTAACCTGACTGAGTTACTGACTAAAATCCTACTTTGAATGTGGTTGTGCAGTGTAATTACTGTTAGAAATATTTAAAATGATAAATAATCCGGTTTATCATGGGTGCAAGACAGTATTGTTTTAGCGTGGAAGAGTGACTCAAGCATAATTTAGCAGGTATTTAAGTGGTTGGAGCTTTGTTTGTTCTAGAGTTTAAGCTAAAAGTAATGATAAACGACGCATTGTAAATTTTATGTTAAGTCGACTTTTCTTTTTCACATGAGCAACCCTCTATGAGAGCACCTCTCTTGAATTAAAATGCGAATTGGCATATACGACGTATTATCTAATATAACTTACAGTTTATTTTTTTGTGAAGTTTAAGAAGTTCTGTTACAAAAATGTTAACCATTGTGCCGAACAATTATTTTGTATCATGCTTGCCTTGCCGTTAATTCTGTAGCCTTTTGGTGGCCTTCACTTTTCTAGCTGTCGTTCCACGTTAAATAATTTATTTCGAACGAATGTACTAACACAATGTTTGACTAGGTATCATTTGGTCTGCAAGATGACACGTAAAATGACAGGGGAAATGAGGTGGGATATGATATGATACGAGCAGTACGTTTAATCTAATGCATATTTTATACCATGTATCACACGCGCTGCATGTTTACAAACAATGTTATCGGAATATAATGACAAATACGCTCAAGAAATTCATGTGGGAGATGGGCTGTTGCAGACGTCCTATGAAATTTCAAACTGGGGGTTTTGCCATAATATTATAATTGAGAGTGAATAAAATTTGTCTTTCTTTTCATGCCCTGCTTTCTTTGTCAGTGAAAAATTTACAGTTAGATGAAATTAATTGGTTGTAACCAAAGACCTTATATAAATAGACTGGCTATAGCTGTGATTCCAAAATTTCGAATAGGTAACTTTATGTCCTTG
>JAQGAP010002981.1:0-13560 GCA_034697805.1 Orchesella bifasciata | reverse complement strand
ATGTTAGCGGTATTATTCCTGAAAAAGCGTTGCTACAAAATATTCAACACAGACGTATGCAAGTTCAGTTAAATACCTTTAAATGCAGTTTATACATTCCTTTTATTGATACAATAACTGTCATTCACGATTTATTGTAATCGAAATTTGTTAAGCCATTGTCTCACTCGTTCATCATATTCTGCATACGCTGGATAAATACAAAATGACTTGTATACCTTAAACTCTATTATTTTAACTTCGCCTTTGTTAAGATCATTTTTCAGTTCTGAATATATTTCCCATGCCAGCATTAGCAAGCCCAGAAAGAGAGGACAGAGTAATAGTAGCATGGATGAGTTCAACTTATGAATTTTTATGTAGGCGGGTCCCAACTCCTTTTCCTCAAAATAACTTTCCCCCACCCAGGTACCTTCTTTCCGCTGTCTTCTTTCGTCAACTATGAATTGAAGCGTGTTTGCCCAATCTGACCAACCATTCCATACTTGTTGTAATCCTGCTGATTCCATTGCCAACAACTATTTTCCCAACCAATATCGGTTAAGGGTGAAACCTATCCAGTACAATTCATTAGGGTAATATTTGTCTGGTACAGCGTGGCAGTTGATGTCCGCAAATCCCGTTTGTTTTCGTACACGTTCCGTATCCCAAGGTAGCCTCGCGTACAAATTCAATGTGTCCACGGATGCGGCGTATCTTGTTTTTCCTGTAACAGTTCCTAAATAAATTGCCCGTTTCTTACTTTCATCCTCGTATATGCTTGCAAATTTGAAGAAGCTGTCATTTAGTATATTTTCCATCTTTCTAATTTTGAAATCCATTTCGTATCCGTCCACATCGTACTCTTGACAAAGAACAAGTTTGTAGCCTTTTTCAATCAGTTCCTTAAGGGATTGTATTGTTTCCGGAGGCTGCTGAATTATTGCCAAACTGGTTATCTGACTTTCATAATATGAATGAATAATAAGGCCAAAAATACTAGTCAAAATCACCGCCTTAGCAGGCACTAGCTGTGTATACTGCCCTATAGCCAACCCTACAATTCCAATAACCCTGGAAACAGAATCTGAAAATGAATGCTTTAAATTGATAGCAACTAAAAATAGAGCCATCAACAAACTAAAACAATAGAGCCAGAGACTAGAAGTAAACGGTGATATCCAGTGGAGCACATTAGTTCCCTCCTGAATATTATCTGTTTGGTCCCTCTTGCAATAGTATGCCACTAACTCCTTCAACTGTGAACGCATTATTAGTCCGAATGTAGCACCCTTTGAAGCTTTGAATACTTATTGGGGCTGGTTATATACTGACTATCTTCCACGTCCCAAAACGCGTTATACCTTGATGCTACGTTTGCATCATATATTTGAAGAGTGAAATTGTGTAAATTTGAAAGCGACAGTAATGCCATCACTTGGTAGTTACAATGACCCGTGGTAAGCTTATTCATAAGTTCAGAGCATCGATCAAGTTCAAAATGAAGTGCTCCATGACTATGAAAGAGTAATGTTCGGATCGGTCGTTGATCCGCTGTTAACAAATGCCTCCTGTGTAAGTCAATGGGTGGCAGAAATTCCCCAAAGTGTCTAGCTCTAAACCAACGGTGTGAACAGTAATCATTGCACATGTAATTCCAATAGACAACTACTTTCGTTTGACCATTTTCCCTTCGTTTTTTCAACTTCACGAGGATCTTGCTGGCTGTCCATTGTTCGAGTCTAAATCGTTCTTCGTACTTTAGGTTTTCGAATACATTATACACGATGAAGAACAGGGGATAAACGGAAAGCGAAAAGTCCTCGTGGAACACATTCTGCATCACATCGTTCATGTGCTCAGTTTTGAATTTCTGGTTAGCAGAGTAATGCCTTACAACAGGAAAGAGAATAACGGACGTCATGTCTTTATAGCGGGAAGCGTGCCTGCTAACCTCTTTCATGTAATTTCGCCCAAGCACCGCGTATTGTATGCAATGGTGTGGATTTGTAGGCGGCTTTCTAAAAATGTTATAGATTTCGTGTTTTTCCTCAATTGCTTCTAGCTCTTCGGTACCATGCAAATAAGCTGTGATGCACTGGTTAGAAGTATAGTCTTTAAGAAGTAACTCA
Source organism: Orchesella bifasciata (assembly GCA_034697805.1). NCBI lineage: Eukaryota > Metazoa > Arthropoda > Collembola > Entomobryomorpha > Orchesellidae > Orchesella > Orchesella bifasciata. Next base: position 11,449 of record JAQGAP010002981.1, on the reverse strand, counting down.
AGTAGTCGCAAACCAAAGGATTCAGAGGAGGGCAGAATTGCAAGGCAACAGGGTAAAAGCAGAGTTACATAACGTGCAAGTCCAACACTACCTACTTTCTTCATTTTTATGAAATCTCGCAAGAGTTTGTCCTAGTTTTTGTAATAATATTTTAACTCAACTTTGTCCTCGTTCAAACTTCCTGCATATATGGTTACTTACTTTTAGGTCTTTTGCAGGTGAGTTTTGACGGTGCACCGCACGTAAGGCCGTGCTTAGACCAGGGCCCGTGGTGTAGCGATCCTACCGTAAATTTTTTTTTCTCGAAGCAAAACGAAATCTGTCCGAAATTAGTTTAACATACCTATAAAAAACGATTCCTAAAACACATTTAATTTCTCAATAAGCTAATATATATCGTTTAATTTACAACAAAACACTTTCTGTGTGAACCTCGGTTGTACTCAGCATGAGTGAACTGGTTCACTTCTTTCACGGCTTCTTTAGCGGCTAGTAGCTACAATTTACCATGCAATTAACACTTTATTAGATTAGATTTCCTGTCTGTGTTTGTTGTCTTTTTACTTACGTGATCCTACCCATAGCTGCAGAATCTTCTGTTTTGAGGTTGTGGACTCACTGGGAAAAAATGGGCGAAATGAAAAATTTACGAAAAATGTCTAACTAGGAAAGGGGACAAGAGGAACATAAAATGAAAAGAAAGAAAGGGAGGAGAAAGCTAGCAAAGTAATATAAAAGGAGGAAAAGGAAATGAAAAGAGGAAAGGGAGGAAAAAGTAGAAACAGGAAATGGAAAGGAAGAACAGGAAATGAAAAGAAGGAAAGGGAAGAGAAAGGAGCCAGTTTCTGAATACGGTCAATTATTAATCACTTCCGTGTTTATAAAATAGATAATTTATTACATAACTGATTGCTGATATGTTTTTGATATAAAATTTGTAAAAAATGAAACATTCTGAAGTTTTATCTCATTTTTTTGCCATCTTTTAATTTTTTGGACTAAGTCTTCATGAACGGGGTGTTTTGAGATAAAACGTATCCCGTGACGCATAGGAGTAATGCAATAGTGACCCAATTACTAAGAGGAGGAGGGGAGCTTTTTTAATTGACGTCATTTCTGAACACACACTAAGCAATCGAACATAGCAAATCCAGTTGGTAGCGGTAGTACACTTTACATTTCAACTCTCTAGATAACTAAACTGAGTGGGATCACGGTAACCAATGCATTTTAGCTACCTACAGATTTGTGATTTAAAATGTACCACTGCTTTAAATTAGCTTTGCTATACTTGTGTGCATGTAGTACTTGTGATTGACTTTTAGGCTTGCTTTATGACTTGTATAACAAAAAATGGTATTTAACCAAATATTTCCAGGGGTAGGTAATCAATAAAAATTTCGCTAGAGATTAGAGATTAATGATTAATTTTATATTTTTCGTTAATCTTAATTGTTGATTACTGTCCTAAGGTCTGAGAAAAGTAATACGATTGATTGATTACTTGTTTTACTTCAAAAGCATTGGATTAATGATTAGAGATTAACTAATAGGATGCAATAATCAAGTCGTTGATTAAGGACAAAAATTTCGATGAGTCTTCTACAATGACTTTCACGCCACAACAATGCCAATTTCGAATACATCAGTCGTTTAACCAATATTTCTCCGTTATTTAACTCATTTCCAACTTTCACAATGTTTGCTTACACAATGGTGTGTAAATTGAATCATTACGTGACAATTTGTAAACGCTAAACCTGACTTTTAGTAAGAAGTTAGGTTTAAAGTATTTTTATTTGCAGTGTACAATGTAAAGCCCAAATTCAGTATTAGGTTCAGCTAAATGTCGATAATTGCAAAACTGCATCTTACTAGTACGCGCTTAAAAAATTTCCGGAATGCAGGAAGTTGATGTATTTGTATTTAACATCAGCACAAAACAACGGTATCCATATATTAATTATTCGTTTTGAAGAATAGCTTCGGCGTTACACTTTTCTACAATGAAATTAATCAATACACAAATTAACTTAATGAGCAGGGCTGGGCAAAAATAACTCTATTTCAAATACAAAATAAAAATACAAAATGCTCTAAATCCTCCAAAATAAGGATCTGCTACGCGTTAGCCGGACTGTGTTTGCTCGGCTGTAGTGTCAAAACCACGAAAGATTTTGGATAAGGCAATGTGCCACTTTAACGCAAATTCGATGTAGATACGCCTTACATGAATCCATAGCTCCTACATCCAGTCCCCTTTCAGCAGGAGGACAATTAATGAACTGTGCCTAAAATCAATTTTTCCTGGCAATTTTGACCGTTTTTAGTAGGTTGAAACCAAGACATGGTTACTATATTTTGTGAATTTCCTTCTGTTAATGATAGATCGTCCTAATATGTCTAAGAAACGCCAGAGACTTTTTATTTAAGTCCACCAGTTTCTTTTCTGTGAACCTGAGAATTATGCTAATTTTCTCAAAAACGGCATTTTTCGTTGAATCAAAAAACGCGAAATTTTGAGTGTGTCGAAAATTTTCAATTAGGGGTGCATTTTAAGAAAATGATATGTACGATGGACCACGCATCAGAATAGATGTGTAGAAACTAAATCTTTTATTGGGGCATTTGCCTTTACCAAAATATTCCCTACACATTGAAAAAAGTGTGAGAAAACCCGGTTTTGGAGTAGGTTGACAAATTATCTTGCCGCATACAAAGGACTAATTTTTGGTAGGCAATTTTTCAGGACGGTAAATCTACATCAAATTTGCGTTAAAGTGGCACATTGCCTATTTAAAAATCTTATGTGGTTTTGACACTACAGCCGAGCAAACACAGTCCGGCTAACGCGTAGCAGATCCTTAAGTATTTATTTAAATACTTTTCCTGGGGACGACTCAAAATAACAAATAAAATAAATTATTTTAAATAAATCTTAATATACAAAATACGTTTATTAGAAAATTTCAATGTTCCCGTATAGGTTGTATTTAAAATGTTAATGTTTTCACTTAAAAAAAGAACCGTTTCGAAATTATTGTTCACGTATGCGATTTTGGCTTGAAAATGGGATTTGAATAGGAATCCTATTATAGGAAGCTTCACACTAAACCAGAAAATACAGTATTAAATTGGAATTTTTATAAATTGTGCCGTTTTCATGCATTTTTGTCATGATAATTGATACCTGATACCAAAAAATGCATCTACTGCCTTAGAAAAGTTGCAGGCATCGCCGAATTAAACCAAAAATTTTCTGAAAAAATGTATTTGTTATTTTTAAAAAAATGGGGACGATTCTGCAAATAAATATTTATTTTAAATGAATTTATACTGCCAAAATAAAAATGAAAATAACAAATAAAAAAAAGCATTTTAAATAAAAATGAAAATAACAAATAAAAAAAAGCATTTAAATACAAATGAAAATAACAAATAAAAAAAAGCATTTAAATACAAATGAAAATAACAAATAAAAAAGAATTTTAAATAAATATTGTAAACAAACTCATTTAAAATACTTTTTTTTGCCCAGCCTTGTTAATGAGATTAATTTTCCAGCTGGGATAGTGATGCGAGATGCACCTGCTTAACTCAATCAAGGCGTCATTACATTATCTTCCGCATAATGATTACTCACACTCTTCTTTCTTGATTCATGGACATGGGTCTTGGCGATTTGCCCTTGGGGAATCTTGCCCTTATGGGTCATTTTGCCCTTTTTACACTTTGCCCTTGTGGAAGTTAACCCTTTTAGAATGTTGCCCTTGTAGAATTTTGCCCTTTAACATTTTGCTCTTGGTACATTTTGCCATTTTTAATTTTTGCCGTTATCATAATCACCATATATTTTGGCACTTACCCATCGTTATCACGTATGTTGTATGTACAAAAAAAGTAAATGGAGTCAGTAACTGGAAGTTAAATCTTAAATTAGAATTATACCAAACCAAGACTGTGTTCACAGCTACTGCTTGGTTTTAGGAATAAAATTAAAATAGAATTGAAGGTACTATTATAGGTAGAATGTTCTACCCATGCTTGCTGATATGCATAGTACATCAGTCACAATTTCGTTTATTTCAAAATGTGTAATCTATATAAAACACGGTACGTCACGGTTTAAATAAATCTACACAGACGAGCTTAGACTACTACTTTGTTAGTTTGCCCGGTTTGACTTTACTTCTACATCAATATGAGGAATTCAGAACAAAGGATTTGTAGATTTGACCTAAACGCGGTATCGTTAAAGTGAAATACACTTCATGATTTTGATTTGATTTTTAGTTTTAAAATTTTATTTAAAAAAAATAGTTTACGTATCGCCGAACATTCAATGTTGCTAGAATTTGGGTTGAAATAGTATCCTTGAATATTCAGTGCTGCAGTACTATAATGTTGATGAGGGAACATCAGGGTAACATTTAAAATTAAGGGATGCATCCGGATGGAGAAATTTTGAACGGCAAGGTATCCCTGAATATTAAGTGCTTAGATAAAGTCACATGAGCAATTAACAGGCAACTTATTTGCAATGATCTGCACTTACCAACACCTCTTATCAAACTCCCATCCTCAGTGCATTAACCACCTGATGAGATACCACCGGAAAGCTCGTCTGTGCAGATTTATTTAAGCCGTGACGTACCGTGTTTTATATAGATTGCACATTTTGAAATAAACGAAATTGTGACTGATGCATTATGCATTTGGCGTGCCCTTTGTTGCTTCTCCACTCACCCTCTCAACAGGCACCTTCTCGTTGTATCACAATTCCCTTCCAATATTCAACTCAAGCTCAACTAAAGGTTGCCGGATACCTGTTGATTTTATATGCATGTAAAAAATCATAACAAACCTTTACCTAGGACCGAACAAGAACAGGTTATAGACGGGTAGCTCAATGATTATTATTTTTTTAGTTTTCATGTCAGCAAAAGCTGAAGATGAAATTATAAATTTAGGTTGTTAAGTACGAAGCGAATACAAAGTAGTTTTACATTGTCAAATTGAATTTTATATGTGATTTACTCATTCTCTTTCTTCGATGAAAGTTGATAATTGAAGGTGGACGTATAATAATAAATCATTCATCCCAATTGCAGTGCTCAACAATTGCATATCATCCAAATTTATTTTTAAGCGAGGATTGTCAATGACCACATGATTGTTAATTGACTGCAAGTGTCAGGTGTAATCATCTCAACAAAAATCTTACTACAACGTAGCTACGTAATGGAGTCCACCAGCGGAGAAATCAACAGCTCGAAGAGGAGGTAATCCATTCAATGATATAAGAAGTTGACTCTGTACATTGGCAATTTAAATCCCAATTGTATTGTTTAATCAGGTGTATAAACCAGACGAGATCATCACCACCTAGGGTCCAACTTCACGAAAAAAAGCCGTTGCCACTTGAAGTAAATTGTCTGTAACCCGCAATATATTTTCCGAGCCGGTTGATTTTAATTCATGGGATTACTCCATTTAAATATTTTCAGGCCTTGAATAAAGTTTTGTTAAAATTATGGTCTACCAATAAGGACCTGTCGTCGTGTGCGCAATTCCTGGAAAGAACTGGTGAACACAATGCCAACCAAACCGGAATAGAACCCGTGGCTCAACCCCATGAAAGAGGAAGAGTTACAACTCATTCTGAAAGGATACGGAGCCCACATCCATAAACTCCTTTACAGGCCATATGACAACATTTATAAGCGTTTGGCGTCACTTTCTCTGCTTCTACTAACAATGGTAAATCTTCAAACTTTGATATTCAACATCAGTTGCTTGACGGAGAAGACGAAGAAGCTCATCAACAGTAAAGAGTACCCTGCAAACCTCAACCGATTGTGTGAAGTGGTGATTAGGGGTACAAATACTAAGCAAACAATTGCAAAATTATCCGTCAGTTACGGAGCTTAGATAAGACTTCTCACAATTTCATGTGGGCCCAACACCACGTTCAGAAACGTACTGGACACATTTCCAAATCTGGAGAGCTTCAAAATAATACAATTCACCCTGATAGAGGTTCCGGGAATGGTTGGCCAAAGCTTAGGCGTCTCGCGCTCGGAATACACCAAAGCAAGGATGACGCTATGACTTCCATTGCGTTCAAAAATACACTGAGCTTTGTCCGCTGTTTCTTGTTGACCCTCGAGCGTCGCAGCTGGGATGTGGGAAGAGTTGAGAAAACGGTGGAGAGGCCCCTGTGGTACACACTCTTCCATGGTAATGATGACGCGGATAAAGTTTGTACTACGTTTCCAGAACTAAAGGAGCTCATCCTCCCATTTAGGTTCGTCAGTCGCGGACGAAGGGATAATGAGACTCTTGAGAACCGTTTCGGATTTCAGTTTCCTTCACTGTAAAAGCTTGTACTTCAAGATATTGGGGATGAGTTTTAAATGGAAATCTACTAGTAGCACGGTTGAAGGTCATTTGTGAACTGATTTGGCCGTTGGTTCCTCCCTCGGTGGAAATTTTTGGTCAAACAGGTGGAATAAACAACTTGGAGAACATTTTCCAGTCATCTAAAAGTGCTCCAGAGAACCAGTTCGTTAGAAACATTTCGTCTTCCCTTCTTCATGTAAATCTTCCGTAAAATTAGCGCATCATAAAATACTTTAAGTATGTGTTAAAATACAAAGCTGCATTAAGTACATTTTACACTTCCAGTTGTATTTTTGATTTTTCATAAAGAGACTGAACTTTTTGTTTGATCTCGTGGAGCCATTTTTCATGCCAGTCGATAAGTAATTTAAGTAATTGTTAAGAAACAAAGTATTATCTGTGTGATACAGTCAAAACATAATATGTATGGAATATCTGTATCCAGCCGAAATAAATTATGCTCTGATTCGTTGTCTGAAATATTTGTGAAATTCATTAACGGACTCCATTTTCTTTTTTCGTACATACAACTTCATTGATAACAATGGGGAAGTGCCAAAACATATGGTAATTATGATAATAATTTTAACGGCAAAATTCGGCATAATGTACCAAGAGCAAAATGTTAAAGGGCAAAATTCCACAAGGGCAACATTCTAAAAGAGCTAACTTACACAAGTGCAAAGCGTAAAAAGAGCAAAATGACCCATAAGGGAAGGATTCCCCAAGGGCAATTCGCCGGTTACCCGTTCCCATCTTTAGTTGTTTAGCTTTCGTCAAAGCAAAGCGTTGAAAGTAATGTCTAAGCATTATATGAGCTTACCTTTCACACAAAAATATGTGAAGAGCGTACATTCCATATTCAAGTAGGATGCTGATGCATAAATACTTGTCCTCCTTATCACACTGATATTGATCTGTACAATTCGATCAACTCCGTGAGAGTCTGCCTGCTCTCCGCTACTTTCACTTTCTCCGTCTGTTCTTCTATATAAAATCCAGTGCACTGTCGATGTGTACAATGCACATCCGTAGAGACTCGACAATCCCGGATTATGGTAATCGATGGGATTGGGATTACGGATTACAATCCTTAATCCCAATCCGGAGTTCGATTTTAAAAATAATAATCCCTAATCCGTAATCCCAGTACTCAAATGCATACATCATAATCCGTAATCAATCCCGATATCCAGACTGGAATATCCAAGAATCTCTAATCGGATTATGTGGATTGAATTTCAGTTTTTGTCAAGCTTTTCACATGCCTATCTTGTTATACCATGCCACCTAATGAATGGAATAATCAAATGCCGCACGAATATCAAACCATTCGCTTTTCAGTCTTGGTCAAAAATTTCCAGTTTCGAATACGCAGTGATAATACACATCGTATACGTCAAAATGATTACAAAAAATCTGTTCAGTCAAAAAAAAGTTACAAAAATGGCCGCCACATTTACGTCATTTTATTTGGCAATTGAAAGAAACAAACCGTTGTCAATTATTTTAAACGGAAAGTTCTTTACAGTCATATATAACAACGGGGGAAAAGTTCAAGCTAGTTGTATGTTGTGTGATTCACTGGAAATGAAAATCCAAACGATTTGAAAGTCAAAATTTGGTATGATTTCCTAGTAGAAGAGGTCAATTGTTAACACAAAGTGATTGCAACGACAAAAAACTGTTTAGTTTACAAACCATTTGTGGTTGGTTGGTTCTCAAGTGTGAATATATACACGCAATATTTTAGAAGTTGGTAATCCTGGATTGGGATTAAGGATTACGTAATCCCAATCCGTATTCCCGGGTTTCAAAATCTATTCCAAGCGTAATCCGTAATCCACAATCCCGCAAATAGGAAATAATCCCACGCGGTAATCCAAATCCACCATATTTGAAATGTTAATTCATAATCCGTAATCCGGGCACCTGATTTTCGGGATTACGAGTCTCTGTATATGTCATTGGAGAATCCCCATGAGATATGTTGAGATCACACGGGATGTTGTGTTGTACTCTTTTGAAGCATTATTTTTGCAATTTAATTCTGTTTCTCAATTAAATCCCAACTATTCTTACGGAGGGGGGAATTCCACTGGAGAAAAAGCAGAGAGTCGCCACTTACGATGGAAGAGACTAGGATGTTGCTGGTCCAAGTACAAAGGCTTCTCTTGTGTATCAATGTCAACCAGGTCAACAAGCAGCGGTTGCCGTGTTTCGATCACCCAACACAACGTCAATATTAGTCCCAGAGGTAGGTTATAGAAAATATCACAAAAATCATTCCCGATTCAACACGATATTTAAAATCCATTTTTTTGTCACAGACATGGGGAAAAATTCTGGGATATTTGCCCCCAGAGGGATTGGAGGTGGCATTAAACACTTGTCCAGAATGGAACGAGTTGTTGGCTAAGGAAAAATCAACAGTTTTGTTTCCAAAGGTTAGTTTAAAAAAAGGTTTTTAATGTGACTAAAGGACAATTTAACCAATCTTTTTAAAAATTCTGTCCAGGTTTTGAAGTGTATAAGGACTCACCTCCAAATTGAAGACGTCCTCCTCATGCGTTTGGTAAGCAAAACTTGGAAAGCTAGTGTGGAATCCGTATTTCCAAAAATTAGGGACGAGATTGAGGACATGGCGCTATTAGACGAGGTTAGACAGGATTTACTGGCTAAAATCCAGCTCGGGAGGCGATGGGAGGCACGAGCAGCGCTACGACGTGTTTTAGGGCTGCTGGAGGAGGTCTACAATCCAAATGAGGAGGTAGGACCCGTCCCTCCAAATCAATTTTTCCTAGGAATATGAAGGAGTACCTCATCCAAAGCGCAACAGCAAAACGGAAGACCACATAAGTTTTGAAGCAAACCCTATTTAAAAAGTTTATTTGATATTTTTTTTTGATAAAATATTTGTAATAAAGTATGAATGGCTACCATATTTCAAGACTGAATGCTTAACTTCAGCCACTGCAAATTTCTGCAGCGACTGTCAACTGTGATGATGATGATGGTATATGTGTGGAGTATACATTCCCTATTATGCAAGTATGATGTTGCGTTGACGCATGAAAAAAACAACAATTTTTTTCCAAAACGTAAAAGCAGTGTTGGCAATAAGCAAAACAGCGTTTTTTTGAAAATCTGCTGTTTTGCTATTTAAGCAGCTTTTTTGCAGATCAAATTTGGATGCTGGTTTGCTGTTTTGCTTTTTTGGAAAACTTCCCTTCATAAAACCATCTTAACACAATTGTAGAAACAACTAATTAGTATAATATTAGTACAGTAATAAGTATACCAGTTGATTTCACTTGATTTTGCGATGCCACGATGAGGTCATTGTCATATAATTCATACGAATTGGTCTCATACCTAACAGTGCCATACACTGAATCCAGCAAAACAGCATGAAAAAAGCAAAAAAGCACCAAAACAGCAAAAAAGCGTCAAAACAGCTAAAAAGCAAAACAGCAAGAATTTTTGACCAAAACAGCGCTTTTTTGCCAACACTGCGTAAAAGTGTTGTTCCATTTGCAATAATAAATGTAACTTTCAAAAAAACAAGTATTTATCAGGAAATATGTTAATTTAAAGCTTAAACTACTCTTCCAATTTTCTAAACATCAAGTTGTTAATTTTAAATAAAACTAGCTCATTTCTCATCCAATGTTATCATAGAATAATCCATGTATAACAAAAGCTGAAATTTTCTACTGCCAAGAAACTGCTATGACCAGGAACGCAATTTTTGTTCATTTAGAAGGAGAGGGTAGTACTTGTACTGCGTACGAATTTTGCAGTCCAGGGTATTATTGGTCTTGAAGTGTTAGGGCTTTTCTGAAATTTCATAAATTCAGCTGTTGCAAAATTATAAACTCACTTGACTTCATGTTTTACTATCAAGACACGGACTAATGCAGACAACTTTTTCCAGCCAATACATGACCCCCAGCTCATGCCTGTTTTAACGATACCACATTGACTGACGTCGCTTTGTTAGAATTGTATTTATGGGACAGTGTTTTTGTATAACCCAAATTTTGACCATAAAAAATGAAATTTCAAGGCAGTAACGGCCGTATGCAGAAATCGGTTGCCTAACCGACTTATGGGGATTCTGCATCCGCCGGAGGTTTATCCTGAATGATAACCGGACATTTTTTTGGTTTTGGGTGTGTTCCAAGCAACTTTGAGTTAATTGTAATTTTTGACTTTTAGCATAATTTTTCCAAAAATGGTCCCCAACTCCCTCCCCACAATAAAAACATGGACCAATTTGCTATACCGAATCTCCTGGTATCACAGGGGCCTTATTAAAAGCGTTTTAAGATGGCGTACTACACGTTACTTGTGCCTATAGGTTGCTAATTTGCGTTACAACGTATCACGTTAAAATGCAAAACCTGATCTCAAGCAAATCGATTGAGTATGAGAAATTTTATAGTATGCCTAACATAAATATCTACAAAGGTGGTATTTTCAGTGCGAATTGGTCACCCAATGTTTACTGCAAGGGTTATTTCTTGAAATTTACATAGCATCATAATATGCATATTAACATGATACGTTATAACGCAAATTAGCAACCCACTGGTACAAGTAACGCGTAGTAGGCCATCATAAAACGCCTTCAGTTAGGCCCCTGTGATACCAGGAGATTCCGTATAGCAAATTAGTCCATGTTTTTATTGTGGGGTGGGAGTTGGGGACCATTTTCGGAAAAATTACACTAAAAGTCAAAAATTACAATAAACTCAAAGTTGCTTAGAACACAGCCAAAACCAAAACAATATCCAGTTATCATTCAGGATAAACCTCCGGCGGATGCAGAACATAAATGATTCGGTTTGGTCCCCGATTTTTGCACACGGCCGTTAGTACCTTGAAATTTGTATTTTCACGGTCAAAATTTGGGTTATACAAAAACACTGTCCCATAAATACAATTCTAACAAAGCGACGGCAGTAAATGTGGTATCGTTAAAACAGGCATGAGCTGGGGGTCATGTATTGGCTGGAAAAAGTTGTCTGCATTAGTCCGTGTC
>JAQGAP010002980.1:0-13566 GCA_034697805.1 Orchesella bifasciata | reverse complement strand
TAATTTCTTCCTTACTCTGTTTGGTTTCTAGAAACTTGCTTGAAATCATGGCAGCGGGATTCAGTGGCTACACTGGTAGATCATTTGGGAGAGGCGAGGAACTGGTCACTTGTCCTTACGATAAAGCTCACCAAATAAGGTATGAAACTATTACCAAATTATTTCAGACTTTTTGGGAATATTTACAAATGCTGTGGTTTTCTTTTGTTTCCTTCCAGCAACCGCAAATTCAACGAGCACTTGATGAAATGCCGTCGCAATTACAGAGAAAGACAGTTTAAGGAGGGAACAGACTTCCTCTGGATGTGTTGCAAGTACAACCCCAACCACAAGGTGGACGTCCCGGAATTACTTTTCCACGAGTCCAGATGTGCGGATCGTATCCAGCGTCTTCCAATCCAAGTTATCTGCAGCAAAGAAGGTCTGGAAAACGAACTTGGAACAAAGATGACTGACGAGGTGTTCGAAGGAATAACCAAAGATCAAGTTGCAGCTATGAAAAGTACGCCAGAATCATAACAAATAATGAATATTTGTTGATTATCCTCAGATCACTTATACAAATGTACTTTTATTTGTTTGATTTAGCTGGAATCTACAATGGCCCTTCTGCTAACATCAGAAGTATTCTAAACTACGTTCCAGTGGTGGACAAAGGGGCAACAGGAGAAAATGAAGCAAGGAAGTTGAAACCGGAAGTAGCCAAGCCGGAGATTTCACCAATTGATCGAACCTATGCCAGCCTCTTTCAAAATGTGAAGGGAGGTAAGCAGATGCACTTCAATGTCCGAGAAGAGATCAAGCCTTTCATTGGAGAAGAATACGGGACTCCAGATCCAGAAAGTGATGGGAAAGAGGATAACTCGGACGACGAGGAAGACTGGGGTACTCCTGCCCAAGGACCAACATTTGATTTGATGAAGAACCTATGGAATCCTCGTAAACCACAGATGACGTACGTCTATAAAAAAATGAAATAAGAAATAGTCATGGTTGCAAAAATGTATGCTTGTTTTGACAAATTCCAGTTTTCCACCTGGACTGAGCAAGGCTGGTCGACGGGAGTATGCGAGATGGAACACTCGATTCATGAAGAGTATTTACCGCAAGAATCTGGAGGATGAAGCTCGAAGGGATCAGTGTTGAAGTTGGACGGGATCGAATCCAAAAGGGGATGCGACTGTGAGGATCAACGAAGTGATGAGTAGACGTTGGATGAATTTAACGTGCCAATTGGACACGTAGCTGTTGGTTGTTTGCTCTGGGTAGTTGGATACTTGTAATAATTATTAGCTATATTTTTTCCCTATTTTGTTCCATTAGTTTAACCATCGTTGAGAAAGTAGGTAGCAGGATGGTTTGATAGTTAATTTGAATGATGGATTGTTTATTCTTTGTCGTTTATGTCTGCAAAGAATATGTTAATGAATTTATTTTGAACAACATAATTAAAATCCTTCTCCAGGATTGTACAATAACCATGAGCATTTTGTTTCACTCATTCGTGCATGCATTTCATTGCAATTTTATGGGTACGCATTTGCACTCATACCAACCAAATCATAATCAAAGTGAAAGTGTCTTGTTTTGCCTATGGGTTTAGCTTCAACAGCTTCAAACATGACTCGTTGCTTATTATTGTGCATAATTATGCTTGCCATGTTAGGCCATTGTTGTGCCATTAAGAAATCGTGCTAGTATTATTTTATGAAACTAGTGCCTGTCGCATAATGTGGAATGATAGTAATAATATGCTACAAATAATGTGAAATTGAATCACATATTTTCCAGTAAAATTCAAGTTAGACTTTAATTACCAGCACGATTGTAGTTCTTTTTTACACTGATGTTTCATTGTTAAGAATTTCATATTTCAATCAGTACCGATTTTAGAGTTTAACGAATTTTTAAAATAAAAAAGTTGCAACTGATGTTTGATTACATTTTCACAACTTTAGGAACCACAATTTCAATTTTGTCGTTTTCTATATTCCATACTAATAATTAAGCAAGGAATTATTACTTAATACATTTGCTTACACATTACATCACCATAAATATAATGAACTTGCAGATGACTCACCCGCAAATTCCACGTCATCATCATCATCAGCAGCCATGGTTTCCCTGTAGCTGTACGTCTTGTAAGCTGTGAATATCACCCAAAGAAGGGACACACAAACAAGGGCAAAGATGAGCACGAAAGACTGGGCGGTGGTGATGACCTTGTGGAGCAATTCCATCGCTGTGACCCAACGTTCCTTTTCCTCCAAAGCGGAGGAAAAGCCTATGGTATGCTCGATGCTGTCTGAAACAAGAGTTAACATACTGTAGATTAGATTGGTTTATTTTTTCTCTCAAAAGGTAGTAATATAAATGAATATGAGTACTTACAGCCCATCCAGAGAAAACTAAACATGTGCATGTTGGATTCGGATTTGTTTTTGAAATCGAAACTACTATTTAAATCTAAAGTTCAAAAAGCTGGATAACAATTTAAGTCCTTTTAACTAGACAGTGAGATTTTTGAGACAGAATAAAGCTAAAGAAGTTGAGAGAGATGGAAGGAAAAGGTGAATGATAACGTATTCATTTTTATTTATTGCCCATTCTTCCACTACTCTGAAATTGGTAAAGTTGGCTGGCAAAGTGCCAATTTACAGCTTAGAAAAATGGTTGATAGGAAACGCGGGTCGTATTTTGTTGTAAAGGATGCTATTAAGTTGACGATTGCTGTGGACCTTATACACACTGCATAAATCTTTTAATGATGAATTACATGTGTAGAAGTCATCACTGTTATCCCTATTCTAAATGATGTGATAAACAAATTGAAGCAATATGCACATTATTGGTCATGTAATATTTATTACATTAATCATTCATCAGTCCACATTCACATTTCAAAAATGTTTCATCTATCAAAAATATGCAGATAAACCACAGGCCAGTCTAAAACATTTGTCGCTACAAATAACAAACAGAAAGAGATGGTATCTAGCTGATACTATGGATATAGTACGAGTATAATAGCTTTAACTACAATCACGAATACATTTTATATTGTATTTCAACCATCATCCACCAGTACCAATGACACTAAAGCCATTAGCAGAAAACTAACAATCCACAAAACAGAATGAAAATCTATTGCAAGTTGTGTCTATCCATCATGCACACAATTATAGAGTTACTTCATCATCGCACAACGACGTAAAATTTCCCTCTTCGCAGCTGCAATCATTGGTTGTCCAAGGCCATTTGGACCCATTCGATATTCATAATACCTCATAAGATCGTCAGGAAAGTGACACTTGGCAATGCTGGGGGAAATCATTACACAATTGCCAAAATCCATAGGATCTTCCACGGTGTCATCAGCGTCCTGGTTTCTGATACGAACCAAACATACCACTGCTCCATCGACAAGGGTTGAGCCCACTACAGAAACTGGCACTTCATTACTCTTCCACTCACGTAGAAACATGAAGCTCTCTTCACCCTGTATAAAAATACACCAAACATACATTATACGTTAATATGTTCATGTATCCAACAGAATGATTGACATAAAATATAACGAAAATATTAAGTATTACCTTAAATTCAAAAAGTGAATTCTGAGTTCCATCCATGACCAGACATATCTCCTGTTCTAACTCTTCTGCCTCCTTAATCTCGTTTGCTTCATCTTCATCTAATGGAGGATCTTGATCATTTGCGTCTGCTACAAACGAGGGATGAGCCTCTGTTTCTTCTGGATCAGTGGGTTGGTCTGGTGTGAAAGTGGTAGAACGGGGTGTCTTTACTTTCTTTCCCTTCCTTCGCTTTCTCAGTCGCTTTTGCTTCTCATTCTCTTCAAACTCGTTCACTAGATCAATACAAGATGTCAGGTTTTCTGCACGTTCCCAAGTGTTTTTCTTCCTGAAATTGGAAAAATACAAAGCTGTGTAAAACTTTAGTTAACTGATCGTATCATGTTGCTGATGAGTCCAATAAAACTTTCTAAATCTTTACGCGCGACACAGATTTCTTTAGAATCCTTTCAACATCATAAAATTTTTCCCCAGCGGCATTAAGCGTAAGTCCAGGATTGACTTCATCTTCCATCTCGTGCGAATTCGACGACTTTTTAGATTTGGTGATCTTCCTTTTCTTATTTCCTCCTGCTTTTCCACCCTTTCCAGTCCTTTTTCGAGCTTTCTGTTCTGGAGCATCTGCTTTGGGCTTACTTGGCCCTGGACTCGCGATAGAACGAGATGTCCTTTCTCCATCTACTTGTTCCTCATCGCTGCTCTTTCCAGAAGTAGCAGCCAACGAAGCACGGTAGTTTTCTTCATCCTCTTCCGTCCAAATGACTGACTGTATTCGGCAGCACATCTTCACGCTACAAACTACACTTTAAAACAATAAAACCAATTTAAAATATTAAAATCTCGACCTTTAAGGGTAGAAAGCTCCAAATGAAATGATTGGTAATGACAGCAAAATACTCAATCTGTAGCAAAGTGGATATATAGTGATGTTATCAAATGAAATTAAGGAGACGTACCACTGTCGAATCCAAAAATTAGGATGTAACTCTCACACAAGTGCCAATTCGTATTTTAACAACGGTGTATGACAACAGAAGTTCGTTTCAGTTGACCTGAGATTTGAATGTGATCTAATTAAAATATTAATCGCAACGGAAAACTTTTCAGAGCGATTGAATTGTTGACTTTGGTTGATGCTGAGATAAGGAAAATTCACTCTTGCACTGAAGCTTTTTTGATTGTCAGCTCAGAAGTTTCTGCGTGTACCTACCGTGGCAACACGTAATTGTTTGAGAATAACGAAAAAGTACCTTTAGCAAGGACTTCAAATTGGCAGGAAGGAAAAGGATAGTTAACGAAACTTTCCTCGCGTACTCGCCTACATACATTTACTTTGCATCTAATTGACTAGGACTGCTAACGGCATGTTGGCGTGTTACGGAATTTTGCAGAATTCGTACGTACTAATTGATAATTACATATGAAATCCCTGTTACGTTATTTCAGGAAAAGGAACATTTTGTATGCATTCATTTCTGTAGCATTATCCCTAGCTCATTTCATTTCCCTCGGCGAATAGTTATTGTTGAAATGTCCTACACTTTTACTGCAGCGCAGAACTCTGCTTTGTGTGACACTTTAGAGATTCCGGATTTTGCATGAAACAAAATCACTCCCAGAGAGTACATGGTACTTGGTACTTGATAGTGGACACTGAGCAAGTAATCACCTATCAAAGCAATGTATTAAGCGTCTATACGAAGCTGTTGTAGTGTTTCTTAGATGCAGCAGTGCAATAATGCAAAAATCAAGTGTGTATTAAGTGTACCATATTACATTACCCTATATATTATATGTGCGATTACATTAGGTAATATAGCTGTTTTCCATTGGTATCATTCATTCAGCAATCCTGATTTTTTTATGCCCGAGAAAGAAAACAATACTAAATCCTTTGTGTGCCAATATTCCTACGATTTCAGATTCTCAGCCTGCAAGTATTAATCTAGAAGCATGGTGAAATGCAAGTATAAAATGTTTTTCTTGCAGAGATGTTTGGAGCGGTTTTATTTTATTGAATCCCATGTCAAAGCATATTTTCCAAACAACCTCCAGCTCATTCACTTTAGAAAGCCAGATTGATTATGATAGTGATAGGAATGTGTGAATCAATCCAAATTAAAGGCTAATTGTAGTCAAGCTTAAAATCGGGACTCGTATTTATGATCTGCTTTACTCTTCATTTTGTCACATTGTCAAACCTGAGAATGGATTAAAACCATACATAGTTAGAGAAGAATTTTACACTGACTTGCTTTGATACCAAATTTTTGCTTCTGCTTAACTTAAAGGTAGAAGTGGGAGGTCACCCACAAAACAAGGCGAAATAAGTTTTGAGTATGAATTAAAAAGTGTAGTGCACCATCATTCATAATCGTGGCTGCGGTAGATTATTTGGATGGTAAGGCATTCATTATCCATGAAAGTTTCGCAGGTCTGCATATTCTAAGGTAGAGTAAACGTACATAACATGAGGAATGTGGAACCCAAAAGTCTCTCTATACGCAGTGTGTACTTTCTGACCTGTGCATAAAAATTGTAAAAACGTAGAGGCTGCAAAGTGGAATATGAATTTGGAAGATTGATGCATGATGTTAGGCAAGAAATGAGAGGTTGATGAGGTAAGTTGATGATATTCTTGTGGTCCTTTCGCCAACGGCCACACCACGTTGAACACACCAGTTCTCGTCCGATCACTGAAGTTAAGCAACGTCGGGCCCGGTTAGTACTTGGATGGGTGACCGCCTGGGAACCCCGGGTGCTGTTGGTATTACTTTTTGTCAATTTTTGACTAGGATTATAATGTTTATTTATGCTACAATCGAGTTACAAGCAAAAATTATCAATTAAATATTTTTAAATAATTTTGACAAGGCATTTGCAGTTCAATCCGGATTTTCCGTGCGTAAGCATGTGCTTTCAATTCCATTGCAGCTTTACATTGAATTTACATTAGAGTTGCACACTCAACCTCGGAGTTTGTAAGCAAAGTTAGTATTCGACATCATCCATTGCTGACAAAGCATACTTTCGAGTATTCTTTATTGCATCTTGCAACAGTTCCAACTTACGATCGTCAGTTCATTTGTAATCCAAAAGCGGGATGTGACTACTTTGCAGGAAAGCTCTGCAGGGCAACAATAAAATGCTCATTTGTCTATCTACATATACATCATGCTTACTTACCGACTCCGTTTCATATTACAGCAATGTGCTTCATTAACTTTCGCACCGCTTGCATTACAAAAGGTTTTTCTTTATTATGTGAACACAGTAAATAAGAACTAGTTGTAACAAGTCGCAGATTAATGCTTTTTCTGTGAAGCATACGCTTGACTTGACAATGGTTGATTCCCTTCCTCTTCACTAACTAGGTGGTAATAATGCTGAAATACACGAAGAAATATAAGCTGGGAAAAGAGTTGCTGCATATTTGGGAAATAGTGGATAATTGCATTGGTACTTCCATACTTAAACTTACGGTAAGATGTGGCTCTAGTTCAATTAAAATTCACATGACATGGTGATTTTTTCACATCTTCATGTTTCACTGGTAATCTTGATTTTTACGAAAACTGCAAAATCTGCTGATATACAAATTTTCCAACGTACACACAACCTACTCCGACAAAGCCTATACACTATACCAATGCAAGTAGCGAGTTTCTCAAAAGGGGATTTATCTGTTGCATTTATTGTATCAGATTGTTTTGCAAAGATCTACCGTGAAAGCAGTAGGAGAGTAGTTTGGTATCACTATTCAAATAAATTCAGGTAAATTGCAGAAAGTGTGCACATTTGTGTGCATACGTGAATCCATTTTACCAGAGAAACATGAAGGATGTTGAAAACAACCTTGTAAATTTTGAGATTGAAAATGAACAAGGAAGTTCAGCGCCGCGGCGTTCGTCATAACTTGCTATTACTCCGTTCCTTTCCCTCCTTTCCCCCTGAGCATAAAATATCATTGTGCTTTTGGTATTTAACGGATACTGACTACTGTAATGGTCATGAATGATTTGTAGGATATCACTTAAATTGATTTTATTGTTGATGGTGGCACTCATTTGCATAAACCAAAGTACAACACACAAGACTATTATTTGGAATGAATGTATGTTTACTGGAATAAAGGATGATATGATGAATTTATGCGAAGGGACGACTCAAAACGGATGAACGGATTTTATGTAAAACTATAATAACTGCATTTTTCTCTCTCATCGCAATTTACACCAGCCTCATGGTTGGAATGGGCTTCTTCTTGTGCACATGCATAAACCCATCGTAAAGAAAGAGACTGTTAACGGTGGAATGAAGACAGGGATTGATATATGCATCACAAGACGATAAAATAGCTTGTCTATTTTCTGATGTCCAAGTCACTCAGATGCATGAAATTCATGCCATGAATGCTCACATAAACTTACCAGCAGTTCCTTTCAGTACGGATTGGTGAAGATATTTTATGCTATATAATATTGAATGCGATTCATTCCTTCCACACTCATTTACTGTAGTCGGAAGCCTCTATTTTGATCATGACATTGCAATTGCATAAAATCTCTATTGATCGTAAGTGAATGGAAGTGAAAGGAAATGGTTCATGTTGTACCTTATAAGAAGGGAGTTGTAATGAAAAACACACATTGTTTTGCATGACTCCTGACAGGGTCTACATTTATTTTATAATACAAAGGGTCAAACATTGAGTTATTAAAGCAAAAATATAAGCAAGATAACAAGTTACAAAATGGAAGTTAAGAAACAAGCCGGATTTAAAAACCGACCTAAATATGAATATGCGAGCGACATATTTGTGTTCCCTTGGGTTGCTCGCTCTTACTAAGAAATCAAAAAAGGTCATTTATAGTTACACATTGAGTAGATCTTGTGACTGATTCTAATAAATTTAAAACAAGATGAGTCGTTCAAGAGAAAACAACGTTCTCTTCCTAGTTCTAAACTTTTGCAACTAGCTGCTCACATTAGATAACCCCATGGTTATGATAGGCTTGTACATGTTTTTGCAGGATAAACTTCGTTTTAAGTGCCTTTCCGCATTGAGAGCAGCTAAACAACTTCATCTCACCGAGCTTCTTTACAGGAGAAGCGGCTGCTGTTATGATGTTTTGTTTTGATGATGTAGATTGTAAAATTTCTGGTGCTGAGCTTGGCTGAGAGAACTGACAATGGGTGCAGAGGTTGCTGTGATTCTTGTCTACAATGCTGGAAGGTAAGAGCCATCCACATTTAAAACACGATACTCCTTCCCCACTTTTGTGAAGCTTGGCATGTTTCTTGAAACATCGGTTTATTGACGAGAATCGAGCAGGACACAATTTGCATTGGTATTCCACACCGTCTGCCTCAGTCTTCTTCCGTGTTTTGCTGGGGGACCTTGGAGGGTTCTTCCGCAACGGACAATTTGCAAGCTGCTTCAGAACCTTCTTTTCATTTTTGGGTACCCAATCCATATTATTCTTCTCGTCCCTACCGACTGAAGACCTTGCTGGGGGCGGAACACGTACTTTCTTTGACACTGGTGCAGCATCAGGGGGTTGGGAAGCGGATCGTTTCTTTCGAGGAGTTGCCTTTGGAGTTGGCTTGGTGGCCACTTCAGAAACAGAAGGGATGTCAATAATCTTGTGAGATTCCAAGTGCAAATCAAACCTCCTTTTCGTTTTTAAGAGAGCTCCACATTCTCCACATTTGTGAAAATGTTCAGGTTTTCTTGGGGGTGGTGTTGGTTGAAGCTTTGGAGAAATGTCTTTTGGCACTTTTTTTGCCCACCAGTCGGATAATGGCCGGATGGCAACGTTAGATCCTGTTGTGTTGGGGACACTTGCTGTGTTATGCCAGGTGGTGTTGTGGAGTCTCAAAGATTCCACGTCCAACCACCAACCACATTCCTGCACACCTCAGCATCACCGTTGAGGTGGAGGAGTATGCGCTGATCAATGTTTTTATCTGTCCCTTTCATCAATGCATGGCACCGCTCGCACTTGTAGTTTACCTTTCTGGGTCTCCTTTTAGCTGGAGATGAAACTCTCATTTTCCACAGCTTTTTAGTTGAAAAGGATGCTGATGAAGTTAGTTTTGGCTTTTGAACAAAGGTTGACTTTTATAAGACAACAAGTGAACCGTGATGCGTTATTGTGCATGCTACAACCAACAATGCACGGTGGTCTGTTGAGCCATTGACAAAATGATTGTGAAGAATTACAGGTGTCACCGTAGATATTCGACGTTTTTCTTGCTGCAGCAATTGAGTATGACCTGCTGAGTTGAGCGCATTTGAAGTTCTCCAACATCTCAACGTGTCATATAATTATACCGCCTGCTCTCTGCATCATATAAATTCTCTACCTGCAAACGGTGTACTACTGAATGCTGCAACAAAAAGAAAGTTCAAGTTGGTTTGGACGAGCTACAAAGGTGCAATTGGTATGAATTGTAGCGCAGAATGCACAAAATGAATGTAGGTTCAGATGGAAACATAATATGCAATCCTTGAAGTTGTAAGATAAAATTTTTTATGACAAATAACAACAACTCAAGATTCGAAGCGTACTAGAGATTTAGTATTTAGTTCTATTGTATCCCACGACCAAAAATGTACTCAAACTAGCAGTCCATTCTTAAGCAACCTATTCCTACAAGGAACACCTTTCCAGTCTCAACTTTCTATCAGACTACTAAAACTACACAACAGAAGAACATAACATAACTGCCTTCATTCACCCATCGCAGTTTCTGTTAGATGTAACCTCTAATTCCAACCTGGCAAAACTAATATAACAATGTCACCAGTTGAGACTAACTACCTGGAATATTTACAGTAGACACAATAATAAGTTTGACAAAAATCTACCTCCACCAAGTGCCAAGCAATGAATAAATGAACTCACTACTGTTTGGAAGCATTCTTTCTAGCATTTTCATTATCGCCTAGCCTGCTTCTTTTCCCACAATTTAGTAATCTCCTGAATATAAAATGCACGTTGTATTATCTGATCCGGGGTCAATTCTGGCACATAGTCCCGGAGAATTTGACGTGCTTCC
This sequence comes from Orchesella bifasciata, assembly GCA_034697805.1. Lineage (NCBI taxonomy): Eukaryota > Metazoa > Arthropoda > Collembola > Entomobryomorpha > Orchesellidae > Orchesella > Orchesella bifasciata. The sequence continues at coordinate 2,905 of JAQGAP010002980.1, read as the reverse complement.
TTCAATGAAATGAAGCTGATGTTAGTGCACACAAGATTTTGCCAGGGGTCAACCTCTTGATACCTCTCCGTAAGACAGCTTCTTCCAAATACTGGCTCAACCGGCGCATTGTCGTCGTACTCTCGCTCAAGTGGGTCGATCGGTGGTGAATGGTACTCTTCCTTTTCCATCGCTGGCGTCAATGGGAGTCCACGGGAAGCTGGTGCCGATGATGACAGACCTGCAGATATGGATGGTACTGGTTTCGGTCCAGGAAACTGATCATCCAATTGTGGTTGTAGTGGTGGCTGTGTTGGTGTAGTGAAGACAAGTTTTCCTCTGCCTCGTCCTCTTCCAATTGCCTTTGCTTTAGTTGGAGCATCGTCCGGAGTCGTCTTGTCCGTCAAGTATGAATTGGCAACCCATGACGGTCTTTGACGTCCACGTCCAAGAAACCGTGAAAATAGTGGATTTCCAACAGAAGAAGTTGAGTCAGTTGGACTTCCTTCTTTCGCCTCCTCGTTTTTTCTGGGGCATCATGATAAAGGACGGATGTTGGCTGACCCTTGTCTTCTGGAGTCATTGGGGCTGAGTTTTCTTCCTCATGTTCCATGGTGGAGTTTCCCTCAACTTTCTTGTACGTCCGATTCCCAGCCATTTTCCCTCAGTGTTTGGGTATAACGTTTTTGACAGCGAGGAACCTGTGAAACATTCCAAATCCAAAACAACACATTAGCTTAGTGACAAATTAACCTTTTCATTTTCAGGGATAAGGTATAGATTTACCGAATGAACTGAAGTCTTTGTAAGTTTCAGTTTTCCAGAAGCGAGGTTCCCGTCAGAAACTTTGGTCCAGTACTTAGTTCCCGTAGGTATGGGATATGTTCCGTAACGTTTCTGTTGAAATGAGAAACAAAGAAATGGCATTATCAACAAACATTAAAGAAAAATTAGAGACAAACGTTCATAAAAATTCAGGTGGAACATATAAGTTCATAGATTTACCAGATAGATCGGAGTGTTTCAGGGTTTAGGTGCGGGAATTTGATTTCCAATAAAGTCTTCGTCAGTAGTTTGCTTAACTTCAAATTACTGTACAGCTCGACTTCCGAGTGCGTCTGTGGAAAGGAGAGACACAAATAAAACCGCATTACCAACAAATAAAGATACACAAATGAAATTTTATGTTCCTAATTTGAAGCTGATTGATTGATAGATTTACCAAATAGGTTGAGAAACTCTGGAAATTCGAGTTGAAGTTACCGGAAATTTATTTCAGGAAGGAGGAATGTTTACAGAAACTTGGAAACAAAAACGATTTCTAAATTCTGAATGAAAACTTTCTGTCAGAAAAGTGGCAAGTGAGAAATTGAATATGTCAATCCGAGAGAGGACAAACTGAGAATGGAAAGTGGAAAACACTCCTGCTCCCGTTTTATACCCCCTCTGTGACCTTGAAAGCCGAGTGAAGTGCAAGTTTTGGGTACCCACAGAATCTCTTAGGCAGTTACTTTTGAAACACCTGTAAATGGAAGCTAAAGTTCTCTCGAAAGGAGCAATGAAGCCAATGTCGCCAATCCAAAATCAAATTAAAAGTTGGTGGGCCTATGAATGACATTGCGTGACTACTTGAAATTGATTGATTTCCCTTGCAAAAAGTTGACAATTGATACAGTTCTTATGAACTTTACCATATAAGCCGCAACGCGCAAGCAAAATGGTGTGCTTTCTCGTGAAATCATTGCTTCCAAATTACCCCAAAAAATGTTTTATTTAAGGCAGCTTTTGTGAAAGTAATGCACTCGTGTGCGACTAGCTCCTAATTTCATAATAATAATAATAATATTAGTTTATTGTCAATTAGATTCCCCAGAGGGTAGTTACACTAATGTGACATGAACATTTGATCAATAATACAGTTTAGAATAAGTATTTCAAATATGCAAAACACGGTAGGTATAGAAAATAAGACAAAAATGGGTTACAAGTATTTATGTCTGTTTACAACATTGTCAATAAAAGAGAAATCACGTAGACATTCAGAGTAATCTTTAACACGATCGGCAGTTTGACTAGTTAACAGGTGTGCTATAACAGCTTTTTTGAATACATGAATGGACGACAATTTACAGGTAATATTTTGTGGCAGCTCAAGCCAGAATTTGACAGCTTTGTACTTAAAACTACGTTCACCCCAAAATGAGTTACAGATTATTGAAGGTTTGTTGAAGAAACTACGTCTCGTTTGCTTTACGGTCACATTAGTAAAATCAAGGTAGTTAAGAAAATACCCACTGTTTACATTTACAGTTACTTTGTAGGCCAACACAAGGCATTCAAGAACATATTTGTACTTAGGGAAAAGCCATTCAAGCTCATTACATATGTCGTCTGTAATACTATCATACTTGCGTTTATTAAGGATAAACCGAGCTGCTGTCGTCATTACTTTTTCCAATAATAATACACATTCTTTACCCACGTTGTTCAACCAAATTACTGACGCGTAGTCTAAGATACTTAAAACATAAGCGTTTACTAGAGTTTTTTTGTTTTCAAGAGAGAGAGTGCATTTAAGGGGATATAACATGGACAGATTTCTAAAACATTTTTGAGCAACATATTTACAGTGACGTAACGACGTGACGTGACGTAAACGTAATGAATATTTTAATCACCCGATGTAAACCATCATGAATGACGATGATAAATTTCTTTAACCATGTAAAAATAGATGTGGGCAGTTGAATAACGCATAAAGTATGGAATAGGGTCTTTGGTAAAAGGCATATGATTTGATTTCTGCATACAATATTAATGAGCATTGCTTGAATTACTTAAAATACGGTAACTTAAACGGAAGGACTTCGATTTGCTTCATATTAGCTGGTATTGAACACTTTGCTGCTCTTGAAATGTGAAATGG
>JAQGAP010002979.1:0-13568 GCA_034697805.1 Orchesella bifasciata | reverse complement strand
CACACAGTGAAAGTTAGCGAAAGTACGGGGTACTTACATTTTAAGTCAGTTGTAAGCATGTGATACCCGTAATTTACGGAGTCGTAAATCCTTCCTTCCCAGTCGTAAATAAAAAGCTTCCTGGTGCCGATAATCACAGGAGAGGATTCACCACTGTTTCTTTTTCATACCTCTGAAGAATACACGCACTTTAATACAGCCTTCTGTAAAGTTATCACATACATGCATATATTGATAATGCAGATATGTGGAGAGCAACACTGCGTTTGTGGGAAAGAGTGCGTGTTTTTTATATAGGAGTATTATTGTGAAGAGTAACCACATATGTGGCCATTTCTCCTTACAAATAGGCACTTTACTTGCCGTGACACATCAGTGGCAGTGACGATATTGTACGGTAGCACACGCCAAGAGGCCAATTCTCATCCATCTTAAGCACACTTCGTTTTTCTCCAAGTGGGCTGAGGGCTAGTCACATAGTGTACCCTTTTTCAGGATTGTCACACTTGTAAGAGTTGCATAATTGGAACAGTCGGAGAGAGGAGGCCGAAATGCAGACGAGAGGTATGAAAGGAGCATCGACTCGCGTAGCACACAACATATCAGCATTATCATCGGTGACCGGAATAACTTCACTTGAAAAAGAGAAGGGGACTATAGACGGCGGAAGGAAAAAAGAACAAGAAAGTCCATCGGTTTCTACCTAAACATTCATGGAAGCATGAAACGCCGACAGAGACACGTTAATCAGATAAAAGTATGTAGAAAAGAAAGCATCCATCCTGAATCCCGAACTAAAGAAAAGAAACGCTAGTTACGAAAAACAGAGAGGAAGGAAGGAAGCTCACTAACTCTTTGATCTGATTTTGGTTTCTCTTGACTGACTGACTCACTGTGGCTAGTTTTATCCTTTTTCTGGAATAAGAAGGATGAATGAATACGAATACATCGAAAGAAAACCAAGGCGTGCGCTTCTGGATACACATTTGTTAGTTACTCTCGATATACTTTGTATCTTTCAGATGTTGTTGAAGAAAATCAAGTTGAAGAATTTGTGCATTTTATTTTCGACGTATTGAAAGGGAAAAAATCCTCATGTTTCTCCTCTTTTCTCTCTCCCATGTCTTCTCACTACATTTGATTTTCTGTTAGTTGACTATTACCTACTGTTACCAGTTATGGCTTGTATAAATTGTTGTGTTGCAGGGAAACTCTCTCCTCCTTGCAAAATATGTATTAGAAGCTATTCCCCCTGGAGCTACGTCTTACTCAATCGGAGAATCCCTTTTTCTGTCTTTCTTTACTATTCACGTTCCATGCATTCATACACCCAGTCAATCCAAGCACAAATAAAAGGGAAATTGGTACATGGAAACCCTATGTAAGTATGTGATTTGCCGTTTTCTAGCCCATTTCATGTCTTCGTCTGTCGGCTGTTGTGGTTTATTCTGTGGTTCTTCCCAAACTTCCCTCTAGTTCGCTTCAGTTGCTTTCTACTCTGTCGTGGTTGATCCTTTACCTCTCACGCTTGCTTATCAGCGGCAACTACTAGCAAGGGTACGGGTATACACAGGACTACAAACTTTTGTGTACAGTATATAGCGTGCACCTTTCTCAGCCTGAATGAAGTATTTACATGCTTAGATCCAACTCACTCTTGAAACCGTATCATGATGATCATCGGCATGAATCTATATTAGATTTATAAAACTAAGTCGAGGCAAACCAACATCCCAATGCAACAGCTAACTCCAGAAGAACGGGAGCCGGGAGTCGGCAGTGCCTCAAAGTCATCCCCTCGTCATACTCCTACTTGTTTCTAAATGTATGCATTCGTTTAAGTGGAATGGAAAGGGAAGAAGAGTACGAATAGGAAACCTCCGATGTGTACCTTGCATTGCCTCTAGTTAGTCAAATGAAAGTTGGGGAAATTTTGTGCATAATATACATACGGGCACCATGAAAGCATATTATTCCGTTTCTGTACTTCCGAGCGTAAATTAGGCAGATTAGAACTCTTACATGTGTAGATGTGATGAGATACACCGTTGTGGGATTAAGATTCTTATGACTATAACGCATGATATTATGTCTTGTCACATTAACCCGCTTGGCTTCACTTGATTCCATGAATAGGGACGTAGGTGTGCTGCTGGGGCGAAGAAAGCCTTATGAATTCACGAGTCGTAGGAGCCAACAATGAAGAAAACGACGGGGTTAAGAGATAAGTGCACTCATCTGTTAAGTGTGTATTATGGTTTTTTTCTCGTTAGTTCCCTGTGAATACCGGAATCAAAGGTTTTCCGCCTTGCTACATTCATCTGCAAAAATATGATAATGTGCAGAGAAAGCAGGAAAGTAAATAGGCGTGTACTCTTTGTTGACTTAATTATTCGTCGGCAAACAGTTCATGAGGGCAAGTGACAACGTGCAAATACGAAGCATTTTGTTGTTTTATGTACAAGTGTATTTATTTGCGGAAATGACTATAATTCGTGTTTCTGATGTTATTGTAGTTCCGCCTGTAGAGGATCCTGAACTGACGGTAGACGTCATGAGGAAACATAACACCTCAATTGGATTAGCAACTTGGCACCAGGGGCTTCGGACAAAAAATGACCCAGTGACTGGAACGGATGAGAGTAATATAGTAAATATTGGCGATACCATTGTCGCAAGGTGTAGTTCAGGTCCATCAACTCCTCCAGTCACGTTAAAATTTTTTATTAACGACTACGATTCAACGGTAAGCCATGTGAATGTATGTCATTTTCTTATTGCATGATGATTTGATTACTACCATGTTGCAATTGGATAAACGTGTATGAATTATGAACATTGCAGCCAACTAAAAAAATTCATATTTCTGCAAATAGTTTTGAAAGTTATCTTCTTGTTTTGAAGGAAAATTATCAACGAGGTGTTAGCATCAAACAGGAGCTTAAAGATGACGGTGACAACAGAACGGCGACAAGAATCTTAACGATGAACGTGACCCTCCAATACAGTCATTTTAGAGCTAGACAAATTCACATAAGGTGTAAGGCATCATTGTTCCACCTGTATAACGCATCCTCTATTGAAGTAATCAAAGAGTTGCCACGTGAAAGCCATGTGACAGCCGCAGGGTATGGAAATAATAACAACAGCCTGAGGTTACACCACGGTAAGAAAAACTATCAATCTAAATAAATCGATAAAAAATAAAAATACCCTTTAATGCTACCTTCTCATGTATGTAATTATTGTATTTATTAAATTTATATTATGTACGTATATGTTGGACAAAGCGTTGTGCCATTTTGCCTCTTGGCTTCATGCAAAAATAGTTGCTTAAAAATGCGTGCTTTGTGCATATTATTTTGAAGAAAAACTTTTGTAATGTTTTATTATGAAGTATCGCACTTATCTTTCCGGTTCCTACTTGAGGGAGGGGTGGTCTGAAGGTGCGCTTAGACTTGAAGATTGAATATATTACATGCCTCCAGAAGAATTCAAAGCTGGTGAAGTAAAAACGGAATTTTGCGATCTACAGACAAACCAAATTCCATCTTCAACCAAATCTCCCTTCCCCTTATTTCACTTAAAGTGATTATGGAAAATGTTTTCAGAACGAAAAGTTTTCTTTCTTACTGAAGAGCTTTTTAGAACCATGATCTGTCACACTCATCATCATTTTTTCCCCATAACCAAATATCTTTTTGAACAAATCCGTCGCATTTTTAGTCAGTTTCTTCAGCTCAAGATGATTCGATACACTTCTACAGGATTTGCTCCCTCTTCTCAGCAATTTATTTACTGCTTCGTTCTATTATATTAGCTATTGCTTTCTAGGAAGTACAAAATATCTAGGATATTAAACGGCAAGCCTAAGCTATCAATTGCAAGTTCCAACAGGGATCCATAATGTTTGTAAGCGTCTTTTCTCATTTGAACAAAACTCTGTGAAACATTGTCATTTATAGTGCATATTTCCGTCAATACATGAAAATCATATACTTTCTTTACTAATGTAGCATAGTGCTAAATGTATGGAAACGAATTATATAATATTTTCTAGATATTTCTCATCATCAATTTTAGTGTTTATGTATTTCGCACAGAAAAGAAAAACAAAAGCAATTAGGTCATAAGGGCAGAGTCATCATCATCACCATCAAAACGGCCATACTGCACGCATAACGCATATGTCGGCAAAAAAACTACCTGGATTTGGTGAATTTATTGTTTCCTCAATAAGGGTAATGGCTGTATCATACTGTATTGAACGAGACTGAACAAATCCATAGGTATGCACAAAGTTGCATCACAGTTTTTTAAACAAAGGTTTTAAACACCATTTCTGCTCCACTGCTGCACCAATTTCATTGAATAGATTTGACTTGGAAACGTGCACACATTGAGTTTGACTCACTCAGTTATTGGATTCATAGAAATATTGGCTACGTGCACTATATCGTTGGCATTCAAATGTTTCCGAATTGATTTGATGCAGACATTATTCAGAATCCGTTTCTCGTACCGTACACAGGGATGATCATGTCTTTATGAGGGTAGGGAGATGTTTTATTTACTATCCAAATGCTATTCATGCAATCAAATCGAATCAGTCTATGGTCTTTGAGCACTATACATGGGTTGTTTCGAGAATCATAACGGAGCACATGTATGCCTATCTCTCGGCGAACGAATTCGTTGGTATAAAAAGACTTTTTCACATCCATGTCTATTTAGGGGGTAAAACGAGGCTGGATAACGCTATTTTATGAAGTCCAGAATGATCTCAGCCACATTCAAATCATTGATTAAGTCAGTCAATGGAACGAACCTATCCAGAAAGCTGGAGGATTGAATTCTACGCAGTTCATTCCCCTATTCAAGTAGCATCATCATACATACAACATATAATAATAAAGAGATATCCTGTTCCTTTGGGGTTTTTTTGTGATGTGATAGATTTCATAACATCCATACAACTTTTCATAGAAATGGGTTTCTTCCACTATATTATGCATTTGCCATTTTACCTCCCCAGAATTACTTTTTTTTTGCTTACCTCTGATTTGTTTGTGTGAGGTTGTGAGTAGAAAGTAGTAAAAAGAGAAACGAATCCTGTTTGAATCATAAATTTTAATGGGAAGGTTGGTTTTGGTTTTTTGGTGTATTACAGGGTTCGGATTTGGAAACATGGTGCTACAAACGCTGATTCTTATCCTGCTATCAACAACCTCAGTATTCCGTCTGTAGGTTGAACACTTTTTTAAAAAATCTACCACAATTCCTGCAAATCTTTTTGATGTGGATTGCACACCACCGTAAAGCCCGCATTAGGATGAAAAGTAAGCCCTTTCATTTAGGACAATGGAAGAACTTAAATATTAAAATGTATGTATAAATTTTCGTATTGTATATTATGTAATAATTCTGTTATAATAATGATAGTTGCATTTAAATATGATACTTAATTGGTCGCGCTATCAACTACGACACGATAAATATTAGAATGAGAAAGATTATAGAGATTCAGAATGTTGTACATAAGTCACGATCCAAATTCATGTACGATGTAGTTTTTACCACGGCATGAATTAATTAAGCACTTCAAAAAAACCACTCTGTTGACTGTAATTTGTGTGCAGTGCTTAGTTTAATCTTGCTAGTGTTTAATAGAAAGAATTATTCATTAAATATATTACCATTTGGATTTTTAATGGAGTGAATTTGCAACTTTCACAAACTTTGTACAGGAAAGTCCCATCACATCGTATATATAATAAGAATTTTAAAAAGGTAATGTACAATATCCATTATTAGCTATATAAAAAGGATCGAGATTTGTATTTATAGAGATTATTAAAGTGATTGAGCCAAAAATTACATTATATGTACATACTCCATAGTTTTTGTCGTGAAATTCTAAGAATGAGATTAAGGATATTCAAATAGCTTTGTCGGCATACATCATTTTAGCAACTAGAATCAGCAGTTAATATTTATATGACTATGACGCAAGATGATGTAACAGTAAATATATATACCTACTTGCTTTGCTACTTGTTTCAATCAAAAACCGCTATCATGGCAAGTAATCTTGTATGTATGTATGTATGTATATCATATAGATTTTTCTAAATGCGTCAACTAACTGCGCAATGAACTTTACATGAATTTTCTACGTCTGTAGTTCTACTCAATATTCATAAGCTTTCGATGTAGGTTACGTAGGCAGAATAAAATCACACATTTGGATTTCTGAAGAATGCTCAATAGGATGCTATGCAGGTTAGAGTAAAAAGAAAATCAGACTTACTGGGTACGCATGTAATGATAGAAAACTAGACCAGAAATGATAATAATCATTTATTGCTTGTACTTTTGACATTTTTAATTTTTATCACTATATATATCTAGCCAACTCTTCAAAAAGTGATACAGAAGAGTTACATTAAAATGGATTATAGATAAGTTTGTTTGAATTTTATTCTCTCCTCTCTCGCTCTCTACTTAACCCGTTTCATTAATTAAGAAAAGATGAGTTTAGAATTTGCTGAGTTTGCACGAGATGAGTTATGCATTCTAAATGTGATAGATATTGTTTGCGTGGTTCTACGGGTGTTTGGGGTGCATTGAGAATTCAAAAACTTTCTTATAGTGTAAGATTTTTACATTTCTGTGTGTCTAAAAAATGAATTAAATTATTATCTCTTACACACCGATCAGTTACACTTACACAGCATGGAATTTACCTATATAGCAGCAGATTTACTCACGTAGTGTTTAAAAAATAATCCATTAGATATCGCAAGTATCAGTCTCAAAACGACTTGCAAAAGTCGTGGTGAATCTAAAAACTGGAAAGATAACTGTACATATAAACTGGATTATTGGGGTATACATATGAATGTGGTTGAACTTATTTAAAAAGTAATTTATCATAAAGTATTTAAGTAATTAAATAAAATGTAAATTTCGCTAATGAAATGTACTATTAAACTGTGTGTACACAATAATGTTGATACGGTATTGTAAATACTATATGTATTTGGTATACTCTTAAGGCTAGCAGTAAGTAATGCGATCACATGCGCGATAATGCGATTAAAATATCAGCACATGCGGTCAGCAAAAATCACTTTAGTGTAATGGCATAAATTAGATCATAGATTTATTAAACTGTACCTAATATACATTATTATGAATGAATGATTGGAATTTAATGCCACTCAAAAACAGTATACAAGTATTAAAATCGTTCACTACAATCATGATTATAATTAATTTTAAATGACTTCAATAAAGTTAGTGTGAACTTGATTTTTAAGTGCATTTGAAACATAAATAGAAAGCATAAAACTTAAAAGGACGGACGACTTATGACGGGAGCAGGTAAGGTAGATAAATATCCCATTTAAAATATTATATTGCATAAGTTGCCGTACTGATCTCTAATCCGAAGAAGATCAGTGAAAGATATATTACACTTTTGAATAACGCGAAGAATATTATAACATACATTTTCATAGGCATTTCCGAGTACACAACTTAAAACGTGTTTTGCATTTATTGATACCTTATGGCAAACGCAAGTTTGGGCTCACGTCACAGAAGCAGACAGACTTTCACCCATCAATATATACTCTTCAAGTTACACCACTTTATTTTCTCTTTCTTATCTGGATCTTACACTTGAGTGGATGAAGCATCTGCCAACTTTTCATTACAAGTTCTATCCAAAGGCGGTTCCCTTATATGTATACTAGAGAGATTTTGTAATTTTCCCGAAGAATGACTTCCTGTTTGCACACACGTTCCATTTTAACTCAGCCAATTCTCTGAGTTGATGATTGTTTAAAAAAGTAAAAGAAATCAGACAAATAAGCAAACTTCCTTTCCTTCATAATATACACTTTTCTCCGTTCCACTACCCATCCATGTGATGAGATGATGGGACACGCCAATGAAAATAAATTTAATATAATGGAAGGAGAAGGAAAATGGAAAGAAACTTTGGAGAAGTGGAAGGACACACACATCATGCACTACATAAATGTAATCAAATCTATTTCTGGATGCCTGATGATGTTTCACTTCACTCCATATCAGTAAAATAGTGTTTTCACTGTCCTATCGATGCTGTTTTTCACTCTTTTATTCTTAGTTTTGGGAGCGTCATCTGTAAAAATAATGTGATTTAAGGTTTGTCTAATACATTCGAATACAATAAGTTGAGTGTCTTCAAGGCGGAAATCAGTTTTTCTTTCTTTCGGAAAAAAGCATTCTTTTCCATGATGAGTTTTACTTTTTAATTTGTCCCCTCCTTCTCTCTACTTTGTTTGCTCCAGCTGTTAAATTGTCTAATAGTTGATGCTGTGGTTTGAGAAAAAGCAATTTCATTCAATTTATCGCTCACTCTGGATCTGTAGTTCTTGGCCAACGTATGGCACTTCGTCTTCATATTCCATTATCCACCTTATCATCATAACTTTCAGCCTTTCAATGCCTTTAACTTTGGTGTGATATTGTAAAAATAAACAACCGGGCGATGACAGTGAATTAAAACACCTTAAAAGCATACTACCGTTATTAATTTGATAAGAAGAATAATCCGAAGTATCATTCTTCCCAAATTCATCACTTGTTCTAACAGTAGAGCACCACCTTTTACTAGAAAGCATAATATATATACGTACCCTCGGGTATTTGATACTTTAAACTTATTTTGCTTCCAGTGATATCACAAATCATTTAATGGAATTGCCGCAGACTATTCCTTTTCATGGTATTAATAGATCAACATAATATTTATTAAACATCGTCCTATCATGTTTCGTACCTGTCATCAGTTATAAAATATTAAAACCAAGCTACCCCTCCACCGTCCACTAACATGGAGGAGCATCTCATGGTAAGTGCATTCATTCATGTATGAGAGAACGAGAAAAATGTAAGAAGCCACGATTAGTAAGAGATATGTATTATGTAAGTGTGTGTATATATAAAAGAGAAAGTCAAGAAAACTGTAAAAGAAGTATAGAAGGGAGAAAGATGAGATGGCATCAAGAAAAATTGAAGATATTACCATGTAGAAAGCACATGTGGAAGATGTACATATATAAAAGTGAAACTCCAGTTGAAGTTGAAGCTGAGTAGAAAAAAAAGTGAAACAAGAAATTTCGAGACACATACATAACATGACTATGACGGATAATGGAGTGGGATGATGTGAAATGATACGATTTTCTCAGCAGTAAAAGGATCGCGGTATCATCATCGTCGTTATCGTATCACATCTTCATCATCATTCCATTTCATAACCGAGCTCGTGTATCGCTCTCTCCGTTCTGTTTAAAATAGACATGGTGCATGGAGTGAGAGCATGCACATCATATATAACCAAAAAACTTTCCTTTCTCTTTTTACTCACTTCACATTCACCTTACGCTCATCATTATTATAAGTTATGCGATATGTAGACGGGAAGAAAGGCATTATATGAATATACATGGAGGAAGAAACTTGCGTTGTTGAATGTGTAGATACAAGGCAAATTCTCTAATGGGTCGTATATCTTCTCGTTTTTCTACATCCAATTTTGGAAGGCAGGATATAGTTGCTTACCTTTTCCACCTTGCAAAATGTACTTCACTCTTGTACTGTTTCAAATTCAAGATTTTTTCTTTCAACTTATTTCCTCCGGATTATTGACAAACTGTTTAAAGGTAAACCGATTATATGGAGTAGTAAATGAACTTGATGCACTCCAACATAAATATTTGCTGGCTTTAAAATCAAATTATTGTAGCGTCATCGCTCTACCATCTGCCCTTGAAAAGTTTAATGTTATCATGATAAAATCTAATAGAAGACGTAAAGAAACAAGTTTTCTTACAACATTTCTTCAAGATGCAATGCAAATATGTAGGAACTGTTTTTTGAACGTTTTGAACATACTACATGGTATTTTGAGCATTTGACAAAAATTAATTCTCGAACACAAATGGTAAACTGTTTTCTGAATTTTTGTGCTAAATGTTTGGCAGAAACTGGTGACGTCAATATCTTACCAACTGGCATATAATATCACTAAATTGGAAGCAAAAGAACATTTGCCCACTCAAGTTACCAAACAAATTTTATGTTTTTAGAAGCGAAAAAGTTTGAGGTCAAACATTCAGTTGACAGGGAAAGGATTCTCTAAAATATGGTGAGGAAGGGGTGGACACGACATGCAAACATTAATGCTTTAACCCAGCATTTTATGACATTAAAGTTGGTCACTGTTTACTATGGGTGTTATATATGGACAGTTTTAAGGGATGTTGAATTAGAGGAATATGCGTATATACATACGTGTGTGCACTCAACCCATGTACTTTATACCAACAGTACACAAACTTGAGTATCTTACTTCTATCGTACATACAGTATATTGTATTTGTATCCGCACTGAATGGAATAGAATTTACAACAGTATACAATGTGTAAGGAAGGCATCCACTAAAATAAGGATTTTAAGTATTCTTCAAACGAACTTGCACAAGATATAGAGATCTTCTATTTTTGTATATTTCCAATAGCAAACTCGCCTGAAAAAAAAGTAAGCGAATCTTTCTAAGTTGCTTCCATCCATCCTTCTTTCTTTTCTCAAACTTTGCAATCTGTTCTTGATGTAATTTGCTCGTCCACACATACACTTTACTTGTCCTCAACAGAGTTAAGAAAGAGGAACATTCCATTCTGATGTCCTTTTCCCCATCGTTGTACACTTCTTTTTTACAGAAAAAAATGACGGGAATCACTCCCATATTCTCCTCCCACAAACTGTGAATCACAGTACATAAAAGAAAGAATTGTGTAGAAAGAGTAAGTAACACAAGTTACAAGAGAAAGAGAGGGAGCGAGAGAGAAGAGTGAACAATATTATTTAAAACCTATCTCAACTTTTCGTTAAAATTTTTAGTCCAGTTCCATTCAATGACTTTCTTATGTCTTTTACTTTTTCATATGGCGTCTCTACCCCTATTTAGTTTTTAGTGCATAGAAATGCCCATCTAATATGAGTGATACTTCTTGGGTAGTACGTAGGACATACAGTATGAAAGCAATGCATTAGAAGAAAACTTGAAACTTAAAAAGTGTATGTGTGTATCATATAAAAGCAGCTGCAACCATTTTATATGTATTTTTATACCAAAATCAGCCCTACATCCTTATTTATACCATCGCTTGGACCAATTTGAGCAGGGAAAAACTTTTTTGTATCTTTTGAAAGCATGATTTTTATTATTTATAGGCACTTTTGGTGAAAAAAATGATTGCTCAAGGAGTGGTGGTGACGGTGACCTTACATTTACACTAAGGCGAAACGCGACGTAGTTTTTCAAGTTGCATACCAATATACTTAAGCGACATATTATGCACTGTAATAAGATTTTGTGGGCCAAATAAAATTATTACGAATAATTAGGATGCAAAATGGATGAATCTCGGTAGACGGATACGGATTACAATCTAATATTCCCAGTATTACTTTCATGTGCATACAAATTGGATGACTAAGAATGATACATGCACATTACAGGATCCAACCGTCTAGATATTTAATAGTAATTCACTCTATTCAACTTTCTCTTTCCTGAAATAAGATGAAAGACGGCTGTATAAAGAATGAAATGATCATATTTCATCTTACAGTGGAAAAGCATGAATTTAAAATATTTTCTAATCTGCTATCACTTATTCTTAAGCAATAAAAGCAACTGTGAATGGACTCTCACACAAGCAATTCTTAACGTTGATCCGAAAACGCTACCCGAAAAAATCCAAAAAGTCAAATATACTCTTCTAATGCTTTTCATGAAGTCAGCAGGGGCTTTATGACCGTATTTCGTATATCAGTACAGGTACACACTGACTACTCTTCTGGGACGAGTGCGCTCTGGAATAGTAATCTTCAATCACGGCCAAAAAAGAGAGGATGAAGAAAGCTCTGAAAGGGAAGCACATTTAGTAGACAATCGGTGAAAGGTAAGGGAGGGATGAAACTGCTAAACATTCGGATCGCGTGGTCTACCATCTAAACTAGCAACTGTCATCATTGTGTACAGTCTCGAAGAAAGCAATCCACAGCCAACGTTTATGGTTTGTCAAAGAGAAAACTTGACAAAATATAGTAAAACAGACTAAAATGAAGAAAATGTGATGTCCTTTAGTTTTTGTGCCATCAAAGATACATTCATTCGTGAGTACACGGATGTCTCAAAATTATGCTTGATAATATGGCTGCCATGTTAAAGTTAGGACATGCCATGCACAGTTCTAGGTAATTCTTCCGTTTTATATCGGCTATACTGTGAAAGCGCGTTTCAATTTATTGAACAAAAAATGTAGCTGAACCATGAGTTTGCATTCAAGTCTTATCCGAAAATGTTAACAAAATATCTAACATTTTTTACTTCTCGATGAAGTCCATTAATGGCGAATCATACTCTATGCATATATTGCATATATTTTATTAACCTGTGGATATTGCACTTTTAAAATTTTAGAGAGAAATGTTATGAACACCGAAGTTTAGCTACTTTTTACATTTGTTTTAAATGATTTATTTATGATGCCGGCGACTTGTAAATATTATTGTGCTGCTGGAAAACAGACAATACGCGTATTGACTAACCTGAAACATTTATATAGATTGTACCAATGCCAAAATGTATGTCGCACGAACCTGCAGAGCAGCAACCGGATTGCTGACATCATCCATCTACACAAATTGCTATGAATGTGCTTTGGATTCTTTTACAGAAACACACAATATGGCTGTACACCATGTCATGTATACATTTTGTTTCTCGAATGTAGGACAAAGTTGTGCTTCTTAGTTGACAACAGTTCTGATAATATATATGGTTTGGTTGCAGGAATGGACGTTTATGGTGGTACTTTGCCAACTCAATTAGATTCCCTTTTATTCGACTTTCAAAATTTTTGCACTAATTCTTCTATCGAAAAGCCGTGAATATATGAAAATAGGTGCCAAAAGGTCATGGAACTCTCATGTATGTGTATTGCGTTTTTGAGCATAAACAAGCGATGGAGTTGAAACAAAAACAGAAAGTCACGTAGAAAGTAAAGAAAGGAGCACACTGCCTACCATACTGCTACATACCACATAGCAGATATGAATATTATTCTTTCTACAAGAAGTCAGAAACTTGAGGGATGTTTCTTTTGATAACTCAGGCGAATGAAACAAGGTTTTTTTTACAGTAGAACTGACCCGGCGAAAATTACATACGTCCCAATTTTTTGGTACATTAACCATTTTATACATTACTTGCAATTTTATGCCTCTCATGGAAATAAAATTCCTTTTGAGATACTGCTCTTCGCTTATCATTCAGAAAGTTTTAGGTCTAACACTTCCAAGGGGTAGAGCCTCGGATTCATATTCTTATCCCGTTCTTCCACATTCACCCTCCCCGTGACTATAAGGTTTCATCAAGGCACCCTTGCCGACAATACTAAATCAACGATTTTACATTACAGGGTAGGAAAATGAAGGAAAG
>JAQGAP010002978.1:0-13568 GCA_034697805.1 Orchesella bifasciata | reverse complement strand
TGATGATGAGCTAAAGGCAGTAACGTACGTACCTTCTGCTCAATTGCACCATAATCTTGAACAATTGCTTTTCTATGCAGGAATAGCGTCACACTTAAAAACATTCTCGGAAGAATCTTCTTCTAGCTCTGTTTCTGTTTGAAAAGGTGACATTTTGTGAATTCTTCGATATTCAAAGAAATAAAAGAGAAGGACGGATCCCCAGCTTGAGGTCAATACGAACTTTTTCCTTTTGACTTTTCAGCCAGAAAAGTGTGAATTTTAAGACTGCTCAAGTAAATAATATTCGGGAGGTTATTGTTTAGCACTATTTTTATAGAGTTGACTTGGTCTATTCAACACTCCTGAAATAATAAAAGTTCGACTTCATCGTTTTTTTCTCTTTCTTACAAATTTTTACAAAATACTTGCTGTTTTCACCTTGGAACAAATATACAGCTTGTTCGGTTCGGTAGCAATATGAAATGGAGGTAAAAATGTCACAGCGTGAGCGAGTCCCTTTGTACAATTGTCATTCGTGGAGGGTTAATCGACTACTGCAACCTTGGAAGCTTTGGTTGCTGGTTTATTGGAAAGTCATCAGGGCATGGCATCTCCATTCAAACCCTAATTGTACACATGTACCCAGTTCATTTTGGTTAACTAGCCAGCACATGACAAGAATGGTGGAATAATAGAACAATTCAGTAAAATGAAGTGCACTCCATTAAACCAACTTTACTTGGTTATTATAGGTCACCTGGGAGTACATGAATGTTTCATTCATTCATTTTAAATTTTTGGCCCGAGCACACAAACACAGCCATCCATTTAGCAGTTGTGTTGTTCGCGTTTCAAAATCTTGAAGTGTCACATGCTGCCTTGATTGTTGTAATTTTTTGAGGAATAAATTGAAGAAAGTTTGCTTGTTCATTTCGGCATGTGCACTTCCCCATTCACTACCATTGTGGTAGAGAGTAGTGTCGTTGTCACAAGCCAGCATGAGTAGTGAAAAAGCTTGTAAAATCAATGTGCAATGTTGTTACGTTCTGATGATGATGATGCAGCTGCAGCAACCAAAAATCTACATCTCATTAACCATCTACAAGCGTTTCGGAGAGCCCAACCCCAAATGTTCACATTGAAAAGCGTTATTGTGTTGTAATGCATCTTGTATGGTTGAGCTGCAACAAGGTTTGAGCACGTTATGTGGTGTAATATGCATGTTTCGTATGAACAGCTACGCAAGCAATTAACCATTTAAGAAAAAAGACTGAGCTGAAAAAAAAATACGAAGAGAACCGAAAATGAGAAAACAATAGAGAACTTCCTATATGGAAGTGTGAGCCTGATCTCAAGCTTAAGCAAAGAGATGCAGACGGATGAATCATGATGTTGTACTTTTTCTTTCCACTACTTTGTGGGTAGAGCCTCCATTACCATATACACAGCAATCCACTCTCTCACTCTTGTAGTTACCACGTTGCTAATTTACGGTCGCCGAAAAAAGTGGGCTTTTCGCTCTGTTAAATGCAACAATACGGCTACAACTTGCTCATACTTACAATGTTTTGTTTTCTATAGACTTTTTTCAAAAACAAAACTGACGGCAAACTTGCTCTTGTCATAGTTTTCTGCGTGCTTATAATGTCCGTCTTTTCCTGATGTGATGTAGGCCTAGGTCTTCTCTCTCTCTTTTGTATGGATGTATATATCTTGGCGTTTTGAGTCTCATTAAGTGTCATTTGTTTATTTATTAAGATTGCTCGCCCCATTGTTTTATTTTCCTTCGTTTGCATTCTACTTATATCCTCAAACCAAAAGCAGCCGAGCTTTGTTTTCTTCTTTTCGATCTCTTTGAAAAGAACTTGACTCTTTGAAATGAAGTGAAGTGAGGGGAAATAATAATAATAACATACAAGTTAACAACTGGGTGGCAAATTGTTTTGTAAGTGGTCCAGCCCTAAAAAAGATCTGCTCATTTAGGAGCACCAAACCACACTCTACTCTCTATATAATAGGAAGATTCGAAGCGCAGTGAGAGTGTCCTGAGTAACTGCTTCCCTATGCAAATTCTAGAGCCACTTGCTCTTCTACACACTCGCTTTTGTTCTTTTGGGATCGGAGAGCTATACATAAATTCACACTTGAGGCTTTCAAATTGGCAGAAGAGGATTGAGAACCGAGGCAGGAGCTATTGTTTTCCATCCATCCATTTTTATTTACTCTTTTTTTCCTACGGCAGAGGAGCAAGTGCAAGTGGAGATTTCGCACTTTCTTTTCATACTTTTTGCCCATGTATGAAAATTAGATGGGGATGAAATGAAGCTCAATAGTAACAACAAAACAAGAGAAAAACAGTACATGGTGCGGTTTTGGTGGGTTGCGGACTTTATAAGTCAATTCATTCATCATCATGTTATGTTCATAAACCGCAAACCAACACAATATTAACTACATTACACCAAACAATAAAGTATCAGAGTTTTTTTTATGAAAGCATGACGGAATTGACTTTTTGCTATTGTCCTTCTTTCCCACGAGGATATTTAGCTGATCTGATGATGACGATGCCGTTGCTACAGCCTTTACTCAAATTCAGGAAGTGAAGTGTGGAAAGGATGATTGTGTTGCGCCAAACAAACAATGACTGAGTGTAGATAATATGCGCGTTCCTCCAGATTCAAACAAAAATTTCTTTACTGGTTCAATATCATCATACCTACGGATTTTCAACAACTTTTCCCATGATTACATTTGATACTGTTGTTTGATGAGTAATTTGATAACGGAACAAGAGTGAAGAGTATCATGATTATCGTATGTTGAAGGGAGAAATAATATATTTTACTATGAAAATTTTCGCATCTCCCAAAAACCAGAGGATTCAATATCACAGAGCTGACATTGACCCCATGTGTAAAAAAGTTGAATTCACACCATTTACTTATGAAAATAAAAATTACAACCATAACATGTGTTATTTTTCATTATTCCCTTGGTGGTTTGGTGAGGTGAGGGTGCGATGCAAAAAAAATTGATGAGATAGATGACTAAAAACCTTAATGAAAGATGCATCAACTGAAGGAAAAAAGATGCTCTCCTGCTGCGACACTTTTCCATCAGTGTACGTGTAAATGGGCATTGTGAACCTAGCTCCATGCATTCTTATTCTCCAAAGAGGATAAAGCACGCATCTCATTTCTCTTTTTCACAAGAGGAACAATAGGAGAAAAAATGTGTTGGAAAGTCTTTTTACCAAGAAGAAGAAGCAAGGTTGCCGTTGCGGAGCCGCAACAGAAACGCCATACCACACCAGCTGATTTTTTTAACAAGTCAAGTCCAACACGCTTATGAACATTCATAAACCATTTTTACTCAACTTCAACCCACCAAAAAGATATGTCTTTTGCTGGGCTCACAATTTTTTTAAAAAGTTCTCATCCTCGTGTGATCCAAAGCCACAGGTGAGAATGAGTGGATGGATGTGGTGTGGTGTTAGTTTCTTCCATCCAAGAGCTCTTTTTTAACGCTGAACCTGATGAGGAAGAGTTAGCTCATAGTTTGTGAGCCAAAAAAGAACTGACATAACCTCACACCACATAATAAGCAAGTCTGTCAAGTAATTTCATTTATTATCCCTTCGTTATATTATTATCAGCATAGTTATACCTTCAGAGAAATACGATGGAACAATAAACCTAATAGTTCTTCTGATATATACGTCTGCATGAATCTTATATGTATTTATACAAAGACAAATGTTTTCTTTTTAAAACTGTTTTCTTCTCTCACTCTCCGTTCTTGTCATATTCATAATAATTCTCTGAATGAACGTTGTAGACGAAATATGAGAGATATATTTTGGTCTTGGTGTCTAAAAAGTACCAAGGAGGAAAATAAGCTATCAACTTTACAACGTGAAGGAGTCAGGGTTAAGTTAGCACTGAATATTATGTGATTGTTATGAGAGGGAGATGATAATAAAGTTGAGAAAAAAGTGAATTTTGATGGTTTTCTCCACACATTGCTTTTAACAATAGGGAACTTATTTCAGTTTTGATTGGATACTACATGTTATGTATGTAGTTGGCTTTGGATTTGTATTCTTAACGTGAGACCCAACTCAAAATTATAATGAAATGTTGAAAACGCATTGTGAACGGAGAATTAGTAATAATACCACATGCTTGGCCAAGGATTCTAGTTACTTTGTTCGTCTAAACGGAGTTTTGTGTGTAAACTTCAGATAAAATTAATGAGTTTATTAGATTGACTGGCCATGTGATGTCTTACGGTTTTCACAAAATGGTATTTGATTGTCACAATGACATAAATTCGCGAATTCAATCCTAGCTGCATCACAAAACCATGATCTTTATTTTTGGTTTCGCTGGACGTCAAATTGATATTTTTGCAAAATATAAAAATTGTTGAAGCCGATAGGTTGATCATCACTACATTATGTAGTCTACGAAAATGAAATGACAGTATGATTCTTGACATTCCATGTTTTTTTTGTATCCAACCTTATTTAAAACGAAATCAATCCCGTATTTCATTACGAATGACACTATTTGCTTCTCAAAAGCCATGAATTATTTTTCAACAAGCGTGAAAAAACTGGATTTCCCTATCTGATGCTCCATTTCTTCATCCTTTGCAAATAAATTTATTACTCGGAGCACCAGACAGCTCTCCTCATCTTTATGAGTCTAGTTAGCCTCTGAAAAAACTTTACTACAAAAATATATTACATTAGAGACAAAATTCACGGCTTTCTGTATCAATTTTTCTTCTCTCAAATAATTGAAAGGTAACGAATGCGTCGGTTTTGACGCGAGAAATTTAACGACTCTTCTTTTCAGATCACACACAAACAAACTTATAAAAACTAAACCAATCTAAAATACCTTGTCCACATTTTGAAAGAAAGAGTTAGAGCAGCTAACCGTCATAACTCGTGCAAATAAAGACGACGAAGCAAACAAGTGCAAAAATACGAAAGAAGAGGAGAATAAAATTGTGTAATAATCTAGCTTCTTCTTCGTTTAAAGCTGCAAACATCATGTTATAGATATCTAGTATAAGGGTAGTGGGACCAAAGAGACCAACCCAACCCTCATGCTCCCTTCCTGTTGATCCGGTTTTTGAACTTGCTTTTTTACCGTCGTCCTTTTACTCACCAAGAAGGAGTCAACTGCTCCATCTCCATCATTGAAATACGGTGAGCAGGTTGCCATATATTTACATAAAAGTATGTGTGTATATTTACTGGTGACTTTTCATTTACCATTAACCATCACCATCCTTCCACCTTCCCAGTGCTCAGAGCTTCTGGTTTGGTTTTTCAAAACGGAGCAAACTCTCGGGTGAAGTCAGTGCATTTCTTAATTTTTTGTTGAAAAAATGAAAACCATCATAGCTCATACATATAATGTTTATGTGACTGTACTATGTACTCAATACTGCTGACTGGTTGTCTACTAATAATTACTGCACTGCCACTGGCAATTTGTTTGGCAAAGTCTAATAATTAAAATTAAGCTGTACTCCATAATGATAAACAATTTTTGAGAAAGGCAAGGCAGAGGCAGAGACCTATAAGCATTTCACAAGAACTTACTATCCACTTTGAATAATTTACATAGCGTAGAAGTAGTTGAGTATTTCATGTTGACGTACTGCTCTCGTGGACTGAATACGTAACTTGAGAGAAAGAACGAGGTCTGCTTTTCTTTAGCACGGCCTCTCTGCCTAAGACAACATGTGAAATGCACTACATATGAAATATAAAATTATCAAAGAAAAAAGGGAAGGGTCAACGGTATTTTATGGAGTGGATGATGATGATGCTGATGTTGCTAGCTTTTGTGTGCGTTATATTTTACCAAGGAGCAAAATAGAATATTGATGAGCTGATAAGTGCTTTAGAGGTCGAGTTGATCCAAAAATATTGAGTACCTAATTGCCACTTTCTGGTTGCTCCTTGTTGCTCCCTTTCATATTCATTTTCACTTTATTATTATTATTACACAGCATCGGGTTACGTTACACTCTATTTTAAACATGTTGGAGATCCTCATCATCATTATTCATTCGAGTAGTATGTATTTTGTCAACGGAGAAGGAGAGAAATAAATATCTGTCCTGGTTTAAAATATGTGTGTGTATAACCTTCTTGCTTTGAAGATGATGGGTGATCCTATTACATCAATATATTAGACAAAGAAGTAAGCTCGCCCGACAAAGATCGGATGATGATAAATTTTAAAAGTGTAAATTGAAAGATGCAACATCCGGTGGATAATATTATTCTCATCTCAGTTTTCACAATATTGATGAAGATCCAATCAGAGATTGGATTTTGTAATAATGAGTAGAATGAACTATCACTAGTGCTGATCGCAACCGCTTGCTGGTAACTTAATCCTTTTATCTTGAGATCTCAGATCCCATTCAATCCCATTGAATAAGGGTAGTTTTATTGCGTTAGAATGGAACACATGTGCTAAATGATTGAGAAATGTATTCCAGAATGAGTGAAGAAACACTTCTGAGTAAAACTATTATATTTGTAAATGAATCCCTTCAGTTTCAATATCTCATTGAATTTTCCTGCGAGTTTATTGCATCACTTGAAATTTCTTCCAGGAAATTGCTAAATTCAACTCACCGTAGATTCGTCAAGTTTGATAGGTCTCGTGAAAACAGAATAGAAATGGTCAAACCTCCCATTTCCTCTCCAATTTTTGAACCTAGCTGTCAGGTAAAAATCACATTGGAGCGAGAACCAATTCCGCACTTCTGTTTACTTTACCTTCCTCACTAAAAACGCCGCTTTGTGTCTGTCTGGAGGAAGTCAGAGTACTTTGAAACAGACAAGCAAAATAATGTACGCATCACACAAGCCCTAAACCCTCCAAACTAAGCTATTACTGCTGGATTCTAGTGCAATATACCCAAAAGGAGAAAAACCAATAACCATTTTTTCGTGCAAATAATGCATTTTTCATGCCTAAAAAGGATCATCCTCCTCTTTTTACAGGAACATGCTAAAGCCTACTATTTCCATTGTAAACCCACAATTTATACTTCCTCTGCAGAAGAATCGAAGCAAAGCATTAATTTGCCCCTAAAAACTTTGATGATGATACAGGCCTTTTGACAGCTTTGGAATAATACAGCTTTACAGCCCAAGAAAAACAGGAGGGAAGTTAACAAGACAAGAAGAAAAATATAGAGAGGGTAAAAGCCCATAAGCCCTCTCCAAACCGTATCATCATCATCATCATCCCTTAAACTTACCTACCTTCTTATTCCTTCGTAGCCGTCTGCCACAAAATTTTTTCTACTGTACTCCCTCCTCATTGATTTCTGACTTTTCCTGTTGGTGTTAGCCTACTTAAGTGCTAAATGAATGTACAACACACATCTTGCTGGAATCAAGATGAAGAGGGATGAAAACTTTTCTATTTACTTTACCGATGGATGAAGCTAATACATGAATATATGGTCGCACATTAGCATCAGGTAATGTACACGACGGCGGCTGGCAAGCCTGAACATGATGATGCTTGTAAAGCCAAAGCCAAGCTAGCTTGAAAGACGAAAGGGAACCGATATTAAGTTTGACAGGATGACTTGACCTTGTCTTCTGCTCCATTCTGTCTTTTCTTAAGTGGTGTGCCGAAGAAGAGATTCGAGCATGTTGAAAAACGTGCGTTGGAGCGTTTACTCTCAATGATCCTTCTCTCAAGTCGTGATTCTTGCTCACAGCATCAGAAGCTCTGTATTATATGTGCACATATGTGCACAAAAGGTTCGTTTTCAATTGAAAAATGCTCCTCGTCAATAACCCCGTCATCATTCTGATGCATATGAACGGTAGAAGCCGATGAAATGAGCCTAAACAAAACATGAATGTGTGCGCATTAAGGAAGCTAATGCATTCCCTTCACACCATCACGTGTTCGCATTTATCAGCTCGATAATCATCTCATCGGTTAAAAGACACAAACCAAAAATCCAAACCAAATCCAGCTTTCATTTCTCTCTATTGACTTATTATTGACGTTTATCCTGCTTCCAATCTGGTGTGGTTTTGGAGAATCTTTCCCAAAGAAAAATCTCCGCTGGTTATTAGCTCTATTATTCTTCCCATCATTTCAGGGTGGAATTAGACTTTCTTCTTCTGTTATTCTTACAAGAAAAAATATTCTAATAATGCCAGCTGCATCTGCCGCTGCTTCTTGATAAGCTTCTCCGAATAAATAGCTGTGGACCACGCACGATAACTAGATCCGATTATCCAAAATGCATATCTTAACAAGGAGTCAATGACAAGTTGAAGAATGGAACGAGATTCCAAAGGAAATCATTATTTCCTAGAGCTTTGTATATACAAACTTTACTCCACACGAACAAAGTCCATTAGGGCAGCAGTTGAAATTTCAAAGTTTTAAGCTTGTGTTTATTTAACAAGGAAAAACAAATAAAAACGCAGTCTTCTTCACCAGCCACCCTCATCATCATCATCCCATCGACATATTCTCTGCAACATAAAAAAAGCTTCCTTCTGGCCAAAAAACGACTTGTCTTATTCCCTTTCATCCTAGATTTATTTTTGTTCCTTTGAAACCTTCCTTTGCTTGCTCGCTGCATTTTTATGACCTCTAATAACACACTGAATGAACATTGTGATGATGACGGGAGGACTCCAAAATAGGTGTGCATTTTGAGAGAAAAGTGTAAATTTTGTTGTTTGTATTACAATCCGCTTCTGTCTACTTTGGAGGAATTAATATTGCTGGGAAAATAAATACATTTTCTCCAAAAAACGAGAAGCTGGCAGTACTCCTCATTTTACCAATTTGGAAGAAAATGATAAAAAAGATGTAGTTATTTCTTGGTCGTAGAAATTTGAAATGTGTATGAATTTCCTTCATAAAAAAGAGTCATTTGAGGAGGGAGCTAAACCCTGTATGTTTTGATAATGTTGCGGCACGCAACTCTAACAAAACTCGTGTTTGCTCGCTGTTTTAAGAATTGATGCTCAGTTCTTATCCACATTTTTTTCTACGGAACAACCATGATTCGACGGTAATTTAAACGATAGAAAAATTTGATGTTTGTCTGAAATGTAAACTCTTTTTTCTCCAAACAGACATGCTTTTCTCTGGACAGATTATCATTATGATGATGATGAGACTGATGACGATATGTGAGGGAAAAACGCACAAAGTATATAATCATTTCACTTGAAATGTAATGTAATGTACCTGTCCTGTGTAATATTGGTGGCTACAGCAGCAGCAGCCAGTAACACAACAGTTAGAAAAAACGTAGTTTACGTTATTACATGTTCCTGCCACAGCTCGACTTTTAAGACTTGTGTCTTGTGTCCATATTATTAGTACAAGAGTAATTCTCATTTCACATGATGGGGCTTTAAACCACGATGTGTGTGTTTGAGTTGTGTGCAATGCTCATCACTTGGTTGAGTCAGCTCATGATTTACTTTGCCATAAACCAGTTTGTAGTTGTTCTTGCAATAATAGTAGTTCCATTTCAAATGCAAGAAGAGTGCAATGCAATTTGATTAGAGTTGAACTGCTTCATTTATTTCTTACGTGCTACCATATTTTTCTAGGACAGCGCAAAATGAGATCAGTTTGTTTTTCCTTTATATCACAATAATTTTGAGGGTTAAGAAATCAAAGAAAACTTTATTTTATCTCATCTGGAAAAACTAATTCGCTGGCAGAATCAAATTGGATAGACATTTGATACATTTTGTGAATGATGATGATGATGATGAGTGCATTTCTCCTTTTTTGCTTCATGCATGCTTTATTACGTTAGGTAATCCTGCCTTTGTTATACTCGCATTGTTGCTCTTCCCACCACCACCACACAAGAGAAAGGCCAAATGTCATGATGATAATGTAATGTGTGTTGTATCAACTGCATAAATATATGTGGCTACATTGTTGATGTGTTGTAGCTTCTTTCTGACGTGCTTATGTCATAATATCTTTTTCTACTCTGATTTGATTTTTGGTATATAAACCATTGTGACAAAAAACACCACCGACTCTTTTTTTGCTTGAGAAGTTGAGCTCAGTCTCTTCCCTTCTCCGACAAACGCATTAAACTGTATAAAATGCAATGTTCAAGAAGATTGCCTCCTTGCATGGATGGCATGTATCACTCACCGGCTAATGGATATCAACATCAACCTTTTACTTCTTGACTACTCTGTTTTTCGTCTTTCGCTCTCATTACTTGATTTCATTTTGTTAAATGTTTGATAATCCAGGTGGACATGGTATCATCAAGTTACCTGCACAACTTATATACGTGATTCGAACAGAACTTTATATCTACGCTAGTTTCAATATATTTGAATTTGTAAGGATGTTTTAGTCGGCGGCAGACTTTACGTCATAAAGAAATCAAAGCAGATCAAGTTCTCCACTCTACTTTATTGCCATTCCTTTTTGAGAATTTGAAGCTCGGAGTTTTTTCTCCTTTAATCTACTAGCTTCACCATAAAAGGATGTATATTTTACTAGATAAGATGGCAGCTCCAAAAAACGTTGTAGGTTGATGGGGCATAGCAAATTGTATTATTACCAAGAAAGATTAACAATTATCATCATCATACTTTTCTAAAGTAAATGAAGCATTTCAAACTTTTATCAACAACAGCTAAAAAAGTCATTTCAAAAATCATAAAACAGAGTCAATGAAAAGTATTACTCTCCTCACCGCTGTTTCGCAGAAGAAGATGAGCATTGATATTGATTAGGATGACTGAGTTTTGAGTTGACTTATCAAGGTGAAGAAGAATAGGATGATCGTGAGTGAGTTACAGTTTTGCATTACTTAGGTTTCAAACCTCGCACACATTTATGGCTTCCTTCATCTTCATCAAATGTCATTTTTTACAATCGCTCCACTGCTCAACAAATTAGCTTTTTCAACACAGTTGCAGCGTCATAATTGCGAAATGAATGCACTTTGAGAACAGGGAGATACTATGATTAAAACTGCAGAAAGATGCGAGATAACATAATATTGCGTTCAATGGAACAGAAGCAGGAGTGAGTAGTAAAGTGTAGAGAGGTCAGGTGTGCTTGGGCTGTAGGTTGGTTGGTGTTGCTAATAATCTGATGTGAACATCATCACACAAACACGATTGACGATGTGCAATCAACGGTACTCTTGAGAAGTGGTAGTTTTTATGCATTACCAACACAAATAGAAGAGCCCTGCTTTTTACTACCTACCTAGACTCGTTGTACCAGTGGCTATAAACAATAAATACACCTACTGTTTATGCTACCGTGAGCGAACTACCAACAACCAACCAGTATGGGACAAAGTATCAAATGGGAAAGCAAAGTGCATAAAAAGATAAATACAGAGGGGAAAATTGCAAAGCCAGTATTATTGACTGACTGACACATGTAGCCTCTTGAGCACACCTGATTTGCCACTCAATTTTCGTGATATTAGATGGCCAAGTTGAGGAGATGCAGAAGGTCTATGTCTGAGTCTATTACGAACAGCTCGTCTTCTTCTACTTCATAGGATCCTGTTAAACGACTAATAATTAGCATTCCTCCTTGAATGAGTGACTGTTGCTGGGATTCGGGATGTGGTATGGCATCAGAGTTAATACCAGTAGCACCTCAGTAACCAAACTGCACCCCTTCACATCACGAAGGTAATGAATCTGATGGGGTTGATGATGATGATCAGGTGAAAGACGCTGAATATGAATGATGCCTAAGTATTAGCGGGTGATGGTGTGGTATCAAAATGTAGTTTGTTATGTACATACATCGATTATATGGTGATTACCACTGATTGTTAGATGATCACCATTCAATAGGCAGTTTCATGCAAGTGAGAAGTCAAGAAGGACGACACGACCAAGTCAAAAGTCAAAGAGGATGGGATGGAGAAATCCATAAATATGTAATGTAAGCTGTTCAGAAGCTTGACGTCTTGGTTATGCAAGTTTCAATAAGCCCCTTTTTGCATTTCACTTGTAAAAAAATGGACATCTAATCCTAATCTTCTTTGAAATCTTTTATATCGCTCGTCCACTCAGATTGGTAAGAGATAGTGTTGTGGCTATTCGATACTCTTATGCAACCAAACAGTTGTAGAATGCAGATGATGAAGTAATTGTCTGCATAATATTATTACGAGCCAAAAAATCTAGACTTGATTATCATCAAATGATTTTCTTCACTTGAAAAAAAAAATCAAACCAAACAAGATAATCATCATCAAGAACTTTTGCCAATAATGTTTGCTTTTATGTTGGGAGGAAAAATGTTGTTTCAACCATTTTGCTACTGGGTTTTCGACTATTTCACCAACTTGTGAAAATTATTTAACCATTTGCTCAACAAAAAATCCATAGAATGACTAGTAATTCAACCAAGTTGATTATTTTGATGACTCATTTTACATGGCCAATTTACAACTCATTCAATCACGACTTTTTTGAGAGAAGACACACGCAAATTTTCACCAGCCGATTGGATGCTGGGAAGAGAATGATGTGATGAGATAATTTTATTTGCATAGAAATCGAATATGGCTGATCATTTGGATTGTGAGAAAAATGAGATTGAAGAGATTGGAGATCATTATCAACATTCCTAATCGTCAATATCAAAACCTGTGTCGAAATGAAATGTTGCGCGAAACTAAAGTTTTCAAAATTAGCAATAAAAAGGATAATAGCTAATTTGGCAAAATGAAGCCGCATTTTTCAACCAGATTATCATTAGCAGCTACAGAGTGATGACAGCGAGTCGTCACCAAAAACATTCATCGCTTTGAAATTAAATGGCTGCGTTTAAATGTTGTGAAATGCGACGTTACCACAAATTTAATGGAGACAGAGACATCATGTCGTACGCATCGTAATGAGAAGTTTTAATACCACATCAAGTGAGATTACTGCACAGCAAGTGTAGACGTAGACGTGTTTGAAGGTAGAAAAAATAGTTCATTCATTTCACATTCTAATGACCTTTTAATGCAAAGAAAACACACACACGGGGATGACATGGATCCATGAACACATTTAGTTAGTCAGGATCAGTGTGCTACACGGTCGACTAACATCACTTCTGATTTACCACCAGAGTAGAAGTTTCTATTAGCAGAGAAGTTTACAAACACTTTCAGAGTGTGAGCAAAATAATGGTCAACCTGCTCTCACTTTATCCTTTTCCTCCCGAGGTGGAATGGAAAAGGAAGAAGACACAAACATTAACTTATTCTTCTAAAGGAAGATTATCTATTCTGAGTTCGGAACAGAGTCAGTCGGCTCAGGATGCACATGCGTAAATGTTCGTAATACAGATGTAGATAAATAGGCATTCATGTTTATTTATTCTTGTACTTTCATTCAGAGACCGGATTCGTTTCAATCCATTTTTCTTCTCCTTCTCTTGTTTTATTCCCATTCTTCCTTAATCTTTTCAAACCAGAGAAGCTTTTGTGTGTCCTGCTCTTTCTTTTAAGCGGAAATCTTCTTCATTCATTATCCCCAGTTG
>JAQGAP010002977.1:0-13569 GCA_034697805.1 Orchesella bifasciata | reverse complement strand
AACGGTAACCGGTAATACCGATACCGATACCGTTTACCGAAATACCGCAAAAATACCGCGGTATCCAAGCTCTGCATAAATCACACACTTACTAGCATTTCATTGCATGAAAATACACTTTGCATATACAGCGAGAGACAGAACCGTCACCAATTCCTTGGGCACACTCAGTTCCAAGCAATCGTCAACATGCAAACAGAACTTATCAAGCTTAGTTGCCCATACTTTCTTGCCAAGGAAGTTGCCAGACTGCCTTCCCAAGGATTTAGTATTAACTGAAGAATTTATGTTAAAGAACACAAGCAATGCCATCACTGATATCGTAGCCAGAGGAATATTACCTGAGCTGGAATCAACAAGAAGAATGTTTGACAAGTGGGTCAAACTTCAACCAAAGAATGTGGAAGACAGAAGTCAATTCATCAAGGAGTTTCCATATATAGTTCAAAATTTGAAAATTGGTGACACCATTTCACTCTACATTCGCAAGCAGAATGGTACTATTATGACAACCAGAATAGATGAAAAAAGGCATCAAATCATGACCTTCAGATCGTCTCTTTCTTGCGAAACCGTTATGTCCAATGTTGGCTCATTGGTCATGGAATTTCCTGAAACTAATGAGGTAGTATTGAATGGCGAAATCCTCGCTTCCAAAATTTTTGCATCTCATTTGCATGAGTTGAGTACGCAAGTGTTTGAAATCGCAATGCCTGAGTCTAAGAAGCAAGGTATTTATTATGTCGAACACCGCGAAGCTGCTGATCCATTCTTACTATCTGATTGGATTGTTGGTCTTCTACTTCCCGCAGTTCCGGATTTAGGAAGTATTAATCAAATCAAGGTCACTAAGAAAATCAGAGACGAAGTCATCTGCAAAGCTTCTTCATCAGCAGTTCCATTTCGTCGATCTGGAATGTGGATGTCGGTAAAAGTGGCACTACAACTACAAATCATGAGCCTCATGGGTAATAATAACCAATTGGCCAAGTTAGTCTACAAAATCATTGTATTATGGTCGCTTACAAAAATTTGTGAGAATCATGAACACCATGACATGGACGAGTCTAACCAAATGCTTGCAAAAATTGGGAGGAGAGTAAAAAAACTTGATGCTCTGCAACTTGAAGTAGTTTCCAGCCTTTCACTAAAATCTGCATGCCTGGAATTTGTTGAATCGGTTGTTGAGACCCTCAGTCATAAGTTGAATGCAATTTGGAAAGAAATTGCTTCGCCATCCGTCAACAGTAGCTGGGCAGAATCGCTTATAATTCCTCCAATTAGAATAAGCAAAAATGATATCAACAACAGCTTGCAGCACCACGTGCCATTGTTGGACAACTTCATAAAAGCAGTAACTGAAGCTAAATCTAAAATGACGACCGGAAGAGAAATGGATGTTTACAGCAACTCGTCTGTAGAAATTTTGAAATCTTCAAATTTTAAACGATATTGTACCCTAAACGATATTTTATCTGCTGGTGAGAGCTCCTCTCATAAACCCAGTCATCAGCAAAGGACTTGGCTGTATGACACCAAAAACGTTATAAAAAAACACTTGGATGAATATTCGTCAGCAGAGATTTTGCAAACACTTTTTACTTATGTTAAAGTAGCTCATTCTGCATACAAGAATGGAACCAATCCTGTAGGCTTTAGCCAAATGTTACTTTGCGCTTTAAAATCGATTCAAGTTTTGGATAAAATTGCAACAGACGCCTATCCACTTTTATTGGAATATAAGTCTGGAATAGATGGGACCCATTTTGGCAAGCTCTTGTTGCCCCATGAAGAAGACATGCGGTTTGTTAATGAGCTACTAGACT
Organism: Orchesella bifasciata; assembly: GCA_034697805.1. Taxonomy (NCBI): domain Eukaryota; kingdom Metazoa; phylum Arthropoda; class Collembola; order Entomobryomorpha; family Orchesellidae; genus Orchesella; species Orchesella bifasciata. The sequence goes on along the minus strand of JAQGAP010002977.1, from coordinate 11,743 downwards.
ACTTTCAAAATCGAGATGAGCAGGCCCGTTTTCCTTGCATTTTGTCTTCAAGAAACGTGAGTGCTGACACATTTGCCGTTCGCTATGCAGAGAAGGACCAGGAAATGCAGAATTTGAGGCTAAAAATTCTTGCACACACAAAAACAAAAATTGCTGAAAAGAATGCCGAGGTTAACAAAGTAAGAGCCAGATGTGAAGAGCTTCGTCAGATGATTTCATTGGAAGAATCATGCAAATGTGAATACAGGCTCGAGGAGGAAAAGTACGGTTACCGACGACGACAAGTAAGGTTTAGACGAATAAAAACGTTGACATGTAGAAGATGTAATTTGGAAAGCATGTTGGAGACCGTGAAACATTCTGTATCAGAGTACGAATGCCCGCTGCCTCCCACTGAGGATTTGCAGCATGCTGTCATGTTTGAACTAAAAATTCCGTCAAAGCTGGTTGAACTGAGAGATGCTCTTGCGTTTCTCAATTTTGAAATTTTAAACCTCCCTTCGTTTGAGGGCTCTGCAAAGAATTGTCTACAGAAATGGATTGCATATATAAAATTGACTGACTACCAACCAAACCCATCTTCCGCAACCTGTTCGGTTGTGAACCTTTTCAGCAGTTCCTTACCACCATCTAAAACACACCACACTCAAATACGTCGACCTAACGTACTTTCCAATGACAACAGCAAGTTTATCATCAACAATGGAATGAACTGCGTATACAGCAATGGAAGAATTGGTTGCTCAGGTAGCAACGTTGAGCAGTCGTGTACTTTCCAAATCAACAACACCCGCAGTTCTGATAAGAAAATGTACGAGAATTTACAGTACGCCGTAACAAAAACTTCCCATCAACAAAATAAAGTGATAGCTGAATCACACCACTGCCACAAAGATATGATGATTACAGAATTCATATCATTTGGCTCAGTTCGAGCTGGACATCGTATTCAACTGAGGAATCTTTACAGGTCAATTTCAAATCGGACATTAGCTCTTGACAAGGAAGCCACAACGTGTTTAATTCTCCAAACCATTTGGCAAGTTGGACCAAATGACAAGGATGGAAATCGGGAGTCCCACCTCGACTTTACAGGCAACGACCTATTTTCTCAAGATTTTTTGAACGTTTTGAATCAGGTAGTGAATCTTAATGAAACAAATTACAGCCATCCATTAATTCTACTTAATGTGGTTGCCATTGCAATGCGAATCATGGAATTGAATCAGTCCTGTCTTGAAAATGGGACAAAGCTCTTACGGAAATGCAGGAAGTTAATGGATGATTGGGTAAACCGCATTGAAGAAAGCATCACAAAACGTCCCGATGTTGTTTCCGAACGTGTGATGTCTCTAAAACGGACACTGTTGAAAATTACACTTTGTATAGCATTCTCTTTCAACACATCATCAACAAGAATTCTGAGCTCTGTACTTTGCTCGGAAGAGGATTTTATGCATTTGTATTTATCCCTGACCAGATTGCATAATTTAACCGAGTTGGAAAATTTACATGCATCACATTTTATTGCAACACTTGTGCAATATGCATACGAAGTTGCTTTAAAGACCCAAGTAAGAATGATACATTCTTCTAAGCATTTATTGCATACATTTGCATGTACACAATGGAACAAGGCAAAGGAGTGCAGCCTCCGCAATGATAGCTGGATGTCTGTTGAAAACCACCCACATTTATTCTTTGGGGAGTACTTTGATGCACAAAATACAACTCACTATTTAGCATTTGACTTTCTCTTGGGACGACTCCTCGTGGATGGGAAAACTCAAGGAGTTTTACCTGCTGGAATTGAAAGCCATAGGCTTTACAGACGCTTCTTTACCCACAATAAACTTAAGGTTCAGAAAGATCTCCGGAGTTATCGAACCGTTGCCCCATTTCATGGAAAACATTATGAATTTATACTTTATAAATCCGGGACTCTTCGTATCAAAGAACTCAGCAACGATGGGGAAGTGGAAATGTTAGATTCTGCTCTATTCCAAGACTGCCTAGATCCTTTGTTCATCGGAAACTACACACATTGGTATAGTTGGGAAGATGACATTATCCACTTCCGGCCCCGGCACAAGCAAGATGATCTATCAGCCGAATTCGCACTCGCTAAAAATGCAGCGAGTGGTTTCTGGAAACTGCAGGAGGTAAAGACAGGCATTCATTTTGTCTCCATAAAATCAAAAGAATTCCGAATTATTTGTGCAGCTCTAGGGAAAATCGAAAGGCAGGAATACATTCATCTAATTGTGGACCCTAGAAGTGGAATATTGACAGCAAAGCTTCCCCGCTACAACCTCAAATTCAATCTGCTTGGACCAAACTTGCAAAGTGTTGAGTATCCAGATTACAAAATCAGCCGTAATCAAAGCATGGGCACTTTGGTTGGTCTCAAAAATGGCATTCTATTGGACAACAACAACGACTCCCCTGATTGTCTAGACATTTTTCAAGTTTCAAGGCAAATGCTTATCGTGCCGCATGGGAGGATTGGTGTTCAAAAAGGAAAATTATTGCATCAAGATGTGGAAATCGGGCTGGAAAATTTACAACAACCTCCCTTTTTCTCATATGAATTTGATGATGAGCTACGAAGATTGAAAGCAGATAAGAGTAAAGCGGCGTGGCTGTACTTGGCTGCTTTGCATGCTGCCACCTCATCTAGTTTACCAGACGCATTCACAGGGATGACTGGAACAGAAATGGCTGTTTGGATTCTTCAGTCAGCGCTTGTTTGGTCCTGCTCCCCTTACGATTCCGAGTCCCTAACAATTTTAGAAACAATCAAGGGCTTTTCTCCGCGTCGAGTATATTATGGCAAAGACCTGAACCCAGGTTCCCAAAAGGCAAAAATGCAAATGGAAATTACAGATTGGCCCGCAGGATTACCATCATTGTCCGCATTCGACGGGTTTGCTTTACTTGTGGATCAACTTGTTGCGGATAGCCAAAGACTATTGCCACTGTACCCTGGCGCGACAAGTAACAAAAAGACAAGCTCATTTAGTTCAACAGCAAGTCTCCTTTTAAGAGCCTATCGCCGCTCCTTAACATTCTACAATCAAACTGTTGCCATAAAACCAGAGTATCTTCCAACCCTTTCTCAAATTGTCACTGGAAAGGTTCAATGTCCACAGTTGAGAATGAATCTGCATTGTGACAATCTTCTTGTTGCATCCGAAGCCTTGTACAATTTCGATATATGGAAATCCTCCTTGACAGATAAAAAATATGACTTGGTTTCATACATCATCACTTCTGAATACCTTGGGGGTTCAAATCCTTTTGAAAATTTACATGGCATGAGCCTAAGCCAACTCCTTGAACTTGATTTTAGAAAAAACTGGCTTCGACTGTATATGTATTGTTGGTCCCGTAAAAAGATCGAAGTTAAGAGCTTGAGCGAAAAGAATGAAGAAATTTTTGCTTGGAAAACTTTGTTAGCAAACCTAAGTTATTGTAACTCGTCCCTTGTTGAGCACATAATGAATTTACATATCATTGCATCTTATGCCCAATACTTTCCTGAACCACCATCTCTGAATTACGATTATAAAAATCCAGCAGAAAACAGCTTTATTGGGCAGGAAATTAAGGATCTACTTAGCAGCCATTCCTGTAGTTTTCCTACTTGGAAACATTATCGCAGAAAAACTTGTTTTTTGGAACATTCTGATTCATCAGTTTGGAAGTTTGTAGATGAGAAACGCCAGTGCCACAGCTATCATGAAGAAGAGCGTAAGGCCTATAATGTGGAAAATACGCAATTTGATATGGAACTGAAAAATGATGTCAATTCCATTTTTAATGCAGTACGCAAAGATTGGCCCTGCTCAACTGTTAAAGAGGAGAGGAAGCAGCTTTTCGCATCCCCAAAACTAATGAATAATGATGGATTGTTAGCCAATGTTAATGCAAAACTAGGATTCTGGTACAAAAACCATATGCTGACGTTGTTCATTCAAAATGTTAAGCAAGTACTGGATGCAATCATCTCGTCCCCGTCATTCAAACTTGAAACTGACACAAAGTTAAAATATCATGAACCGTTCGGGCAACTAAAAAAAATAACAAGCCCAATCCACATCATGCCCGATTACACTCAACAAATAGACCTGAAAATAGACTTGGATTCCTTTTTAACCCCAGATAACCTAGCATTGGCGAAAGAAGTATTTAACAAGGGTTGGAGTGGAAGTAGGTTTAACAGCGGAATTTTGGAAATGATGAAGTCATGCAGCGGACTACTCGCTAGGTTTTCTGACTACATTACAAGTAAACTACAAGACAACACTTGTAAGAAGATTGTATTCCAAACAGGCATTTGTCCAAGAACTACTCCACTTTCCTTACTCCCTTACATAATCAATAATTTTGAGCAACGCGACAAATCTGATTTGGAGTGGGTTGTTGGAGCCTTGGCGGTTCTTTGGACGCATGTAAAACGATTAAATCGCATCATAACCTTGAAATCTAAAGGAGACGCCATGTCAGTCGAGCTGAAAAGAGAATTGGAAAACACGGGACATCAAAACTGGAGCCCATCTGAACACCCAGAATGGTTGCTTCTAGAATTGGAGTTGGACATGATGATAAGGCCAGTCCAAGTGGACGTGGCGAGGCAAATGATTAAAATGCCTGATGCAAATAACGGAGTCATGCAACTGAACATGGGAGAAGGAAAAACGTCTGTCATTGTTCCAATGCTTTGTTCTACACTCACAAATGAAACCACCTTGTGTAGAGTCACAGTTCTCAACTCCATTTTCAAAACTAACTTTAAAATCCTGACTTTTGCAATCGGTGGAGTATTGAACAGACGACTGTACACATTTCCATGTAGAAGAGACATGGACATAGGAAAAAACTGTTTGCAAATGATAAACTCAGCGTATTCGGAATGCCTCAAAATGAAAGGTGTTGTTCTTTCCCGTCCAGAACACCGTCTGTCTTTTCGCTTGAAAGTTTATGATCAAATTATGAAAGGTGAGATTGACTTTGGTCTTGAGATTTTAAAGACTGAAAATTGGCTGAGAAAATATGCCAGAGATATTTTAGATGAAAGCGATGAACTACTGAACGTCAAATACCAGCTTGTCTATACAATAGGAACGCAAGTGCCTACTGATGGTGGGGAATTACGATGGAAAACGTGTCAGAAGATATTAAAGATTGTAATGGATATTGCAGAAGAACTCCACGAAGAATTTGGTTCCAGCATTGTGGAGTACAATCCAATTTACAAAGGCGACAACCCCGAAAAATTTAATCATTTTCGATTACTGGATACAGCCTGTCAGGAGAAATTTTACAACATCCTTGCAGATAGGTTTTTGCAAGAGGTGAAACTTACGTCGGTAGAGAGAAAATTTGTCAAGCAGTTCCTAACAGACAATGGGATTGACCACAAAGTACACTCATCAGTCATGTCCATATTTGAAGATAATCCAGATGCATTAAGCAAGATTCTACTTGTCTCTGGATATATTCGTCGAGGAATTTTAGAGCTGGCATTGAGTAAGCGTTGGAGGGTGGAATATGGCGTCGATCCCAAAGGTCAGCGAAGAATGGCTGTCCCCTTTAGAGCAAAAGATGTGGCTGCAGAACGTACGGAATTCGGCCATCCTGATCTTGCCATTATCCTTACTCATCTCAGCTACTATTATTCTGGATTATCTGAAAAAGAGCTGAAAGACTGTTTTGATTGCTTGAAAACTAAACCTGGACCAGACATGATATACAGCTCTTGGCTTCAGATTTTTCCAAAAGATAAAGTTCCAAACTTTCTCCAGACCTATCAAGGTGTCAGCATTAGGGATCCTACTCAATTCTCTACTTTGTTCAACTTATTAAAGCGGCATAAACTTGTTATTGATTTTTGGCTATCGGAAAAAATATTGACAAGTGAATCAAGGCAGTTTCCTGGCAAAATTGTGATGACTGCGTGGGACCTGATTTATGAACGAAACCAACATTCAACTTCTGGGTTCAGTGGGACGAACGACTCGAGCATTCTTTTACCATTGCAGATTTCCCAACAAGATCTTCCTGATTTACTTGACACAAATAAGAAATTGGAGGAGACTTTACTCCAACCCAACAATAACAATCACAAAGGATTTCCCATGGGGGTCACATGTCGTGAAATATTGGAGGAGATGAAGAAGGATGGCTTGCAAGTTCTCATAGATTCAGGAGCTATGATGCTACAGTGTGACAACGAGCAGGTGGCAAACCTATGGTTGGAAATTGACACAGGAGTCGAAGCTGTGGTATACTTTAGCCGTGATAATGATATGCTTGTCAAGTGCCGTGGAAAAAATTCCCAAGATATTCCTTTAGAATTATCTCCCTTTCGAAGTTCACTGGGCAGATGTGGGGTTTTCTTGGATGATCAACACTCAAGAGGAACCGACCTGAAATTTCCAACTGGGCTTAAAGCATGTGTGACCGTGGGCACCCGAATGAGAAGGGATAAACTTATGCAAGCATGTATGAGGATGCGCAAGTTGCATAACGGACATTCGGTTACTTTTTATCTTTCTCATGAAGCGTTTGACAAGGTGATCAAACTAAAGGATATTCAAAAGGATTGTAAATCGTAAGATAACTTGTTTACTTAAATTGTAAATTGACGTATTCTAAAATATTTTCGTTCAGTAAAATGTAAATGTACTTAAATATTTTTGTAGATCATCCACATCACATTTGGAAACACAAGACGTGATAAACTGGGTTTGCCAGAACACCAAGGAATTCAACGATGATGGGATACTGTACTGGGCCTTGGCTGGAAAAAATTATGCTCAAAAGCTCGCAGCAGAGGACACCTTTCATTATCCTCAACACCTTACTCCAAGCTACAACACAGCTAGCTTCGGATCAAAATTGGGGCAATGTGCGACGATTCTAGGGTCACATTGTGTTGATGACGAAGTATTGTTACTGAAGGACATGTACGGGATTTTTACAAGAAGTGACTTTTTGATCAATCTTATTCATGACTGGTTTAAATTTATGGAATCTAAGCTTCTTACTAAAAATGGAGGGCGGAAGTTGGAACGTGCGGTACTTGAGAAATTGTATGTAATTGCAAATGGCATTGTTCAAAGATGCACAAATGAGGTTCCTATGAAAATGCACATTGCAAACATGCTTGAAGAGGAGCAAGAGAAGGAACTAGAAAAAATGGCGGAAGTAGAGGAGGAACGGGAAATCGAACGTCCTAAACCAGCAGAGCAGGCTCTGGCTTCTCTGCACCCTAATGTTGTTGACGCTATATTGTACGGGAGGGAAATTTGTCCAAAACCAGGTATCATGAGACTTTGCGATGTCTTTCAAGGCACTTCTTTTTGGAATGAAGTTCAGCCTGACTGTTGGGGAACCGAAATTTTTGCAACCAGTGACTTCATATCAGTTATTACGAAGCCTAATCCTTTTTTTAAAACTGACATGCACCTTCGCCCCCTGGAGTATTTAGTTTCAAGGGAGGATAATTCCGGCTCGTTCCAACTCCTTGTCCTTAGTCCTTTTGAAGTCAACGAGCTAATGCCACTTTTTCGTAAAGGACAGACTCCCCTTAAGCTCCACATGTTCACCATGCGACAGTTCGAAAAGCAAGATGTCCTCATCAACAACGGATGTCTGCAGTTACCCCTTTGTCAGCCTATTATAACGATTCCAGAGGGAAATAGGGAGATGGCTGCAATGCTAATGGCTTCTGGAAGTCTTTATTTCAATTCTAAATCAGAGCAAAAAGCTTTTGCTCGATTTTTTGCACTAGTTCCACAGCCGTGGACCGAGCAGCAAACACTAGCATTTGAACATGGGATGATAACGAACACTGGATTTCTTCTTCCAGATCTAAAGTACCGGCGAGATAACTGGGACCACTTCCAAGTTGAACCATTTTCCTTTGAGTTTGATCCAGTTGGACTCATTAAAAATGTTTTACGCTGTCGTCATCCCGTCGTGAACGAGGTGGCACACGTAATCCGTCTTTTGGATGATATGGTTTATGTCGATATTGAATAGAAAGCACACAAAAAACATTAAATGAATAAATATAAAATTTTAATAAATAAAAAACTAAAAGGGCATTTTTAGTTATGAGGGCCTTAAATGATTAATAGAATTTAATTATAGTTTTTGTTGTGTACAATTACTACAATGCAATGTTTAAATAATATTTTTTAGCGTTTTTCGTTGAGCGTTTTTGAAAAGATATTAGGTAAGAGTTATTATGTACATGTAAACAATTACAATGCACTAATTTGTCCGTTGTTTGCATAATATCATAGTTTGTGCAACCAATTTGTCGTAGTTGTATGCAATGTCAAAGAAATACCAAATAAAAAAATTTCAAAACAGGCTTGATGCCTCTATAGTATAATAAAGTTTGTCCACCAAACTTCTTCCTTTGGTACAACAGACGCAACAATTTTACGGAGTTCGCTTCGCAAGGTTTCGAATTACACCCAAAACCAGTACAGGGGCAAAAGTAAGCTTTACAAATAATGCAAATTAAGCTCTTTTCTCATATCCCGTCACCATCACCAAACTCTGCTTGTCCCATAAATAAAAAATTATGTGCCATCAATTATCAACTTGATGATTTGATACGGCTTGCTTCCAGTACTTTTAAGCAATTTTCTGGTCTCTAGTCACCCCAGTTTCGTAATCAATTTGCTGCATATTTTGCAACATTTTACGCAGCTTTGTCATACCAAATTATTGCTATAGAGTAGTCCTGCTCCACGGTATTCCATATGCTCATAAAACAGCCCCAAAGCGCATTTGCAACTCCACAATTCTCACCCAGAAGCGGTGCTTGGTCCAGGGCTGTCGGAATCTGGAGTCATCAACGCAGCTTAGAGGTAAAACTCATAAGCCTTGGATAAATTTTGGTCCATTCCTTTTCCTCCAATCATCGTATATGATTCCAGGAATTTTGCTTTTAGTCAGCCCTTCCTCTTCGTCCTCGTTTCTTGGGATGTTCCAATGCAGCGCATTGAGTAGATATTGTTCATTGTTATCCGTCAGGATAATACCAGCCCTGATGAATATATCATTAAAAACTCTTCTTCGCTTTGTTCCACTTTCAAATTCCTAACCAGCTCCGTAAAGCTCAGTTTTGAAGGATCTACACGAACATTTTACATCTTGTTTTGCGACCGTGATGCTCCAAGAGCTCTGCATGAGTTGAGCTGCATTCTCAGTTGATTTTTATCTGGAGGAATAGCAAGCACTTTGTCGCAGTGTTCAATAGCGCCATCAAAACTTTGCAGTGGGCTAAAAAGTCAATGGCAATGAGCTAAAATACTGTACGTTGAAACTGAATCCTAACACCTAAAGCGTTACAAACGTATGTTGTCACTGCACTAGCTGGTCATGATCATCATGTTCATCACTTTTATTGAAGCCAGCGGCATATAATTTATGACATACGATGAGATTTACATAGGTTGTGTTGTGTCAATGTGTGAATGCTGATGGCATTTCAGGACGCAAGTAGTAGTTGTTGCTTATCTGTTTTCGTTTTCCTGGTATAATAAATAGTGAATTCAGTGTAGGTTGGTTGAAACAGAGTTTTGTTGTAACTTTGAATTTACAAATTATTTTTTATTCTATTTTATCCAAAAATTCTGATGATTGCCCAAAGCGGCTGGAGTTTAAGTGTTGTGCATTCTACCAGACAAATTGTAAGGTTGCAAACCCTTCAATATTAACAGACACAAAACAGCTTCTAATGCAGATATAATTTAGTAATTTTTAGTAATTTTTACAGCATGCATACCACTCAAGATGAATTCGATTCCGTGCCCCAGCTCTGGAGAGGAATATTACTTCAAAATAGAAAATGTATTGCTCATTTCCACTAAATGTCTTCGGAAAGAATTTGTATCCAGATTGGGGTTCGGAGGAAGGTCAAGAAAGCAAGTCATCCACGGTATTGGTGAACGACTCTGCAAATCTTTTCGTACTTCAAAAAGGCAGTGATTTAGCGACGCGATCTGAATGAGTGGGACTTGCCAATATACTCCCTCGTCCTTCAAAATTTTTGGAAGAAAGAAAAGCAAGCTGAAAAGCAGAACAAAGATGGGCATGTGGAATATGATAATATAGTTTTTCAAGTGAAAAAGTCTGAAATCTGATTACAACTAGGCAAGAATTTCCGGGAAATTGTTTTTTGTCCACGTTGATCATTAACAAGATAAATGCGTGTAATAGAAGATCATATATAAGGGAACGATAAACAAAGCCACTAATCGAAACTTTCATTATACTTATAAACCTAACTGAGACGCTTTCACTTTCGAAACCTCATTTGGTCAACGTTCATTCACTAACTTTTCAAATCCAGTGAAATTACTTAAGATGGGATTGTGCTGTCAAGTACTGCACAACAGTTAGTAACTGTTGTTTCATTTCCCAGAAATATAGTTTTTAACAATGATTATTCAGCATATTTGGGACTTTAATATTCTCAATGGGCATTGACTGTAAGTACAGTTCTTATTTAACGTGATTTAACTGTTCTTAAAGTGCATTTCCGACCTTCATCAAAAACGAGATGAAAAGCTTAAGTTTATTTTATTGTATAATTTTGATTAACGAGAAATGTAATTTTGGTGAGGTAATTACGTAAATGGACATCAAATTTATATAAAAAAAACACAGTATCCTGAACACATTTGCCTGTATGGACAGTCTACCTGACAGATCTAGATGTGTAGTATTAAATTAATATTGAATTCGTTTTACAAGGTCGCATACCATTAACAAAAAGGAAGGGAGAATGTTACTTAAAATTCTGGAAACTTGAATGTCCACATTTATCCAATAAATGACCTTTAGTTATCACATTTATATGGATTGCTTAGATCGTGAAAGTGTAATATCTTTTTTGCTTTGATTTTCTACTTCTACATCCACAACACAACAAGTACCTTACGCCATTCCAAAACACCCATTGGTCCATTAAAACTGCTAGTTTAATTAATGGTTTATATTATTTATACCATTTAATTATTTGTATGCCCAACTTTTCCCGAAGAAGGATTTCTGATGTTCGGAAAACGACGATATCGCAATATTGTGTTGTTTTGAATTTTAAATAAACTTTGATCGAATGTCCACCAACTCTCATAATTAATCAATACCTTCACGATGATTTGCGTAATGTCAGTCACGCTTGGCAGCTCCAAAAGATTTTTTTGACACGCACTTCAAATAATTCAGCAAGAATGCTCACCAATACAACAGCTCATAACTGAACTAAACAATAATTCAAAAAATCCGTTCGCCTCTACAAAAAAATATCCGCATGGTCAGTCTAGCTGAACACTTTCCAAAATGGGCAACTTCCAACTTGATTTGCTAAAAAATTTGCGCTACTACATTTCAATCACTTGCATTCCCGTTTCTACTGTTTGGAATTCCAAACTTCCCTACTTGCCCAACCAGCAGCCCTCGTTAGAATGCCTCGTTAAAAACAGTCGTAATAAGACCTTGCTTTATATTTTCACTCGCTTGCTATTACTAATCAGTGCCATTAATACGCTTCGTCTCATTTTTGAGAGTTTATTGGAGCTCGACTCAAACAAAAATTTCAACACGTTTGAATTCTTCGGGTGGCTTCTTTGGCTAAGCTGTTTCGCTTCGGTCTACACGACAGACAAACTTCTTTTCAATCATTGGCATTACCTACTCCAGTCTTTGGAAACAT
>JAQGAP010002976.1:0-13570 GCA_034697805.1 Orchesella bifasciata | reverse complement strand
ACGTGATCCCCAATTTGAAAAAGGTGAAGCTCTACACAGATACAAGTAAAGTCCACTCTATTCTGCCAATAATGATCCTATTCACGGCTTTTCTTCCATCTGGCTCAAAAAATTACTGAATGTTCCGTGGGATTTGGAAGAACTGCAAGTTCTGAAATGCGAGTTCAATCATACGGATCCAGTCAGTTCAACCAGTTGGATGAGCGCTTTCAAGCTCACGACGTTTCTCCCATCGGGCTCAACAAATTACTGAATGTTCCGTGGGAATTCGAAGAGTTACAAGTACTGAAATACGATTTCAGTCAGACGGATCCAACTGGTTGAACTGGTGGGGGGAATATAACCAGTGGTTATATCCCCCCGTCACCATAACTACCAAAGAGCTAGGCAGGCCACAGCTGGCCAATCAAAATGCAGTTGCCAAGTGGAAAAATACCGGTTATCTTAAGCAAAATCCGAAAACACCATTTCTGCTGCCTTTTACCTTCATAAAATTCCGATCCAAGCTCTGCCTTTAGACAATATTATTACGTAATTTGTGACTGGGGTGTCATAAATGAAATCTATTATAAACTTTTATTTGATACATAACAACCCAAATGTGTCATTTGAAAGCGATTTGAAACTTTTGGGCTTGTTTGACTACCCGATTGCATATTTATAATCAGCACTGCAGTAGCTTCGAATGATATATCACAAGCTATATGTGACGCTTATCAAATTGGTCCCGTGATCCCAGATAACCCATCTCTAAACTTAGCCTCACACAGAATTTCAAAAGTCAAACTGTTCGAAAGTTAGACACTTCACAGACAGATGACGACGGCGACTTGATTTTTACTCATTAGTTGTTAGTTAGTTATTATATCTTTTAGTGAGAAGCATATTTTTATCCGATATTTAGAAAGTCGTTTAGTTTATATGTATGGAACTTAGTTACAGATTATCAAGTAATTCATCGTAACTTTTTGTGTCAATTGAAATGTTTTGAGTTTGCTTAGGTCGGCCATAGTACAGATACATCTATTGTGCGGATGGTCAGGTAAAATTTGGTATGCGTGGAAGTTTGTAAAAGAAAGGTGTATGATTGCATGATACGAAAGATTTTGATCAGCGAGCTGATAGCCTTTACTTAAAAGGTGGTGGTGTTAAAGAGATAATATGATAAAGTTATAATCATGCAACACATCAGCGAAGCCTTCCTTTGACCATCTGAATCAAGTACAGAAAACTAATATCGCCTCGCCGCAAATTTAAAGCTTCAAAAGTAGTTGGTGACTGGCGGCTGTTCACTCACTCACAACTAATGATAATTTTTATATAAATATGTGAGTTGTGCATCTGCATTTCATTTCACAATCTTCTGCTTTCGTTTGAAAGTTTAGTCTTTTAGTTTTGCAATTTTCTGTCTTGAGAGGCATGGCCCAAGTGCTTATGCTTTGTTAGTACGAATATTATCATACATACATTTGATCTCTGCACTTTGCTGTTGCTATTCGTCTTCGTCCGTCACAGTCGAAGCAGTGGTGTTACCTTGCTTTTGTTCTTTGCAAGGGACAACAATACAATATAAATAATCTGTGAAGCGTTGTATAATGTCTTTTGCATTTAGAATTTAGAGAAGCCATATGAAATCGTTCACTTCACTTACTCACCTTTTTCTATTCACAGATGTGTATGGAAGGATTATGAAAGGTATGAAACAAAACTAGATAACGAACAAAACAGGCGTGTGTGTGCAACAAAAAAAAAATATGCTAATACACTGGCTAACCTGCACCTTTAACAGTTGATGGCGATGATTGCATATTGCATTGATATTATCTTCAACTAACATTTTTGGTGGCTGTTAGTGTATGAAATGAAGGTGTTTAAACAAAAGACAAAGAAAAGAGGAAACCTTAACTGATGAAAATTGTCGTGCTATTTGTCTTCGATTCTGAGTTCTCACAAGACGCTGCTCTGCTCTGAGTTCGCCGGTGTTTATAATGAAATGAATAAATATGCAAAAATAACTAGTTTCTGGTGAAGACAGCGGTGCAGTTTAGTGCCAGTACCAACTAATCAAAAACTTCTTTTAAAATAGCTTCTTGCCATTTTACCATCCACTCATCGCCATATATGCTTTATGCTTACAACACGGTGGTAAACGTTTATATGAATGATCTACAAGTTTATGAATTTGAATTTACACACCGCACACCATTTCAACATTCATCTTTGAGCTCGCATTCCCTTCGTCCATATGTCATTTACATTTTAAGATTTTAAGTTACGCGAGCTTAAGCACTTTCTTTGGCATCTGCATATTATTGAGCTGGGCTGAGGTTACAAAAACAAAGACGAGTGGATTCAAGGATATTATATTAGCTCAATCTGTTATCATTATTATTGCCCTGATGTAACGCTCAAACCTACATAATATGAAGGTGTGAGGGGATGGAAGGCTAATATCTTTCATCAAAATAAAAGGAAAGAGATTGTATATCGTATGTAAATGCTCATTTCGTCAACATTTTTACTACCAACTCATTGAGGACGTCAGTCAATCAGTCTCCGTAGGTACAAAATGAAACTTCGAATAAGGCAAGAATGCTATAAAAGACGACAGATAAACGACAACCTCTTCTGATACTTGGTCATGTAGGGCTAAACGTAACATCTCAGTTCTTCCATCCATCTCATCTCATACAATACCATTCCATTTCGTCGTCGACTTGAGAACTGCTCCGTGCAATTACGCCTAAGTAGCCACACTAAGTTTATGATCTGTTTAAAACTGGCTTAATGATTTGTCCTCAATTCTCAACTTATGTCATTACGTTACTTCTGTTGTGATTACCTTTCTATCGTCAGCTTGATTCGTGATTGCGTTATTGATTTAGCTCCAATCTCCAATGCTTTTAAGCTCCAAAAGTATGGCTGTTTAATTAATTCTCAAGGTACTTATGCTAATCATCCGCCTAAATCTGTAGTTCTAGAAGTGAATACAGAGAGTTAATCTACCTGCAGCATGAGGTAAAGGATTTGGACAAATTTAGAATAAGCGAAATTAAACATTCCCATAGCTAGCTAATACAGATGCATAATATGAACAGGGGAGCACATGAACAAAATGAAATTACACGTCTGTTCTTTTCTCTCTGATGTTTTTGCCACTACGTAATTTAAATATAGGGGACCGCCGTATGAATCTAGTACGTCCGTGATCTTTTGATTTCGTTCAGCCACCAGTAATTACGAAATCCTAATCGTTTCATTCCATCAAAAGGCTTTTGTAACTGGTAGCAAAGCAATAACGTGACAAAGTTTTTGAGAATCATATTCCCAGTTTTGGAAATAAATTGCGACCGAGAGTTGGGTACCGCAGAATGGTGTTTTTTTTACCCTGGCTGAGCTATTGATAGAAAACAAGTGAGAGTCGCTTTTGGCAGTAGTGAGTGAAGTGGCGATGAGTGAAGCTCTTTTTTTGATATGCTTGTGTGGGGTCGGCAGACAGGATGGTCATGCAATGCAACGAAGCAATAATCATGATGATGCTGACTCAAAAAAATCCTCCGAAGTTACGCAAGTCAAAGTCAAAACTCAATGCAAAAGAACATAAAGCCAGGATGGTACGGGCAGTAATAAGTTTTGTACTTACTCGAGGGGGGGTTGAGAGTTTAACCAAAGAATAAAAGCAAAAGGGAATAATAGCTTTTTGTCCGCATATTTATATGCATATAATATATAGCATAGCAAAAGAGTCAGAAAATGAGAAATGTATCGAACAGTTGCCGAGTTGCCCCGTGAAGCTGATGATGTGATTTTTGGTTTTGAGATTGAGACATAATTTTTTTTGATGTAGGGCATACAGAGTGGTATTACACAATTGCAAGATGTTGCTGCTCATGAATGTTATGTTGCTACTGCACAACGGCTCCTAATCTTTTAGTTGCCATTGCCATTCACTCATTTGCAACGTAACAAAAAATGTGTCCTTTGTGCTTTCATTGACGAGTGTAAACTAATTTTTCATCGTGACTGTTGTACTAACGCCTGATTCAGGCTATATCTCATATTAATCTTTTGCTCTCCATTCTGTATAATATAGTAATAAAAGCAAAAAAATATAAGCCTATCGCACGGTGACATCTAGTCAAATTCTTACAGCGGCAATGAGCAACGATGCCTTATCTGCAATTCATTAATAGTTCAGTAGAAAGGAGCAATTTACTTGTGATGAATAAGTCCACAAATTCGATTGTATGATTGAGGTTTGATCCAATTATTTTATCACCACAGATTTTTCCAATGTAGCCTTGTCCTTACTTACATATTTATTGCTAGATTAACTATCAATGCCATGTGAGTAAGCTTTACGGAGGAGCAAAGCAATTGAACTTTGCAAATGTTAAAATGAAAATCCAAAAGTGTCCACTTTCTGAATGAAACTCAGGATAGAGAAATTAAATATGGAAGACGCTTAAGGGCTTGCAGTTATTAGATTTGACTATTTATATTAATCTTGTAGCAGCATGTTGAACAACTCCAAAATGCGCAATATAAATTAAACTTTTATTAGATTGATGTAAACCTGACATCTACTAAGTCTTCATATGATTGGTGTGTCATATTTGTATATCTATATTTTAGACAGATCAAAATGAAGTAAATCATGTAAATGCTAATGAAGTGCATCTTGTAGAATCTAGTCAAGCAACAAAAAAGTCGCAGCGTTAAGTGTAATATGAATCTGCTTTCAAGGCCTCTTCCGTGCGGTTTCTTTTGAACGGTTGTTTTTAAAATACTTGGATTGACTACAGACTCTGCTTGAAGTTGTTTTGAAAGTTTTTGGATGAAGGGATTTCCCATGTTTTAATGTGTGGGTTGTGAGTTTAGTTCTACTCATACGCAATAAATCATGGAAAAGCTTCAGCGTAAATACTCGCATGTATTTGCATTGGATATGTTTTAGTCCTCAGTGCACACATATTACTTTTAATTTACATGGGATTGATATTACTTCGGTATTAGCTACCGTGTTGGTTACCGGTGTATTTTCAATCTATCAAAAATATTTCCAGTTTACGAGAACCCAACACAATAATTTACTCACATGCAAAGCATCGAATATCGTGGGTAATCATAGCAGCCGATCCAATCCACTCACCCCATTTCATTAAAACTAGAATTGGGGTTGCTGGAAAATAAAACTGAGCCCACGTTGTACCTGTACTCATCCATGTAGCAACTGATATAGAGACAGGGCGGCATTTCTTTGTGGGTTCCTAAATTAGGTGGATTATTATTATTATCGCTGTATTATGATATAATTCCGGGCGAATGTATTTTATATTATGCTAACTATTAAATAATACTTGTACATCTCTGAAAAATAATATGCATTTTAATATCCTATAATATATATGCATAAGAATGATAGGATACGTTACCATCATTAGGATTCGGTATTGCATAGAAATAGCATACATCATCTCCCAAAGTTGAAAGATTGGTGGAACTACTTTTATTTTGTATATACTTATATTGGAGCTTGAAAGCTCATAAATGTAAAATTTCAATAAGAAATGTATGGCTGTTGTGAGCTCAATCAAAAATAACTTGGTTTAATAATTAAACGTTGATTGTAAAATCTATGCATTGCATACACAATTAAACTAAAAAGTAACGTTTCGTGATCCAGCTATAGAGGAGAGCTCGCCATGCAGGTGCACCCATTCGGCAAAATAATGTTTTCTTAAACGCTTAACATTCAGTATTAGAGATTAAATTACCAATCGTTTTGATTGCAGCACTGGTGAACATGCTTAATTAACTCTTGTTTTACGCTCAATGATGCAATCGAGTTTGTAGTAGGATAATGAGGAGGTTCGCACGTTGCCCCAAACTGATAGACTTGTAAATTAAGACGTCAATGCTAGACTGTCTACAGTTGGGAATCCCTAACATTAAATGACAGTGACAACTATAGAGCGAAAATTTTCATTCTCTTGACATCTTCTGCCGATTTAGCCAATTATGATATTGCAAATTTCATATATTCGAACTGCTTGTTGTAGCGTAATCAACTGAGCCTAATGGTAAACTGAAGTTTTCAATAATTAATACGAGTTTTGCATACGCACTATACTACACGGGCAAAAACAAACTGCAACACGTTGTCACTAAATCATTTCGCATTAACTCCATTACCAAATTTTAATTCTTTATAAGTACGTCTTCAATTAGACGTCTTTGAAGATTAAGTTGTCACTGTGCTCTAGCCTTTTCATGTAATGATTCCAATGCGCTTATGAATGATCAAGAGCATTTGCGGAAATACTTTCATTAAAATTTACGCACTAAATGTAACAAATAAACATTGACAAGCTTCGGAACACGGATGATTGACATGTATTGTGTATAGGAGCATACACATTGATGCGGAATTATACTAACCATCACATCAAGTTCACATCAAAGGTTACGTTCCTCTACATAATCGCATCATGATACATAGAGTAAATGAAATTGTACACTTTCATTAATATTTTGATATAATATTTTGTATCATCGTAATAATTGTAAGGAAAATGTCCATCTGAAAACGGATTAAAACTACCTGCGGTGTTAGTAACATAGAGAACTGACTCATCAATGAAAAATCTATTGGCATCTTTTAAAAACGTTATCGTTTAGTTGGCGATGATTACATACCAATCGCGAATTATAGACATTTACTTTGTTTAAACAAAAAATTACGAGTAATCCCTCATTTTTCATCAAGGATGCTACCGCAATTTGCGGCGAAAGGAATTATAGAACTGTTCCTAAACACAGTATCAGTTCTGTCTTTAATTACCACACTGGTTCTTTAATTACGCTTCGGTGTGATTTGTATTCGGAGATTACTTTTAAAAAAGTAAAAAGATAGATTGCTAAGCGTAATCCTTCAACGGAGTGAATTTATTTATTATTCATAGGAATAGGAATTACAAATGCTTAAAACTGCTTCATTCAACGGAGAAAACATGCAACCAAAGAACTTCATGAAATGAAACAGAGTAAGCATTGGAGTTGCTCTAATATGTGTAGAAGAACATGGTGCTCCATCCATAACGTCTTAAGTCAACTATACTTTTGTTTGCACGACTGAGATCCGCACGATGATTGTATCTGTAACAGAAGATATATAAAACTTTGTTCAGATATTTTTCGTTACATACATTGAGTACGTGCTTACATGTATTATTATGGTGGCACATTGTTATTTATCTAACGAATATTTGTGTATTCATGTAACTCTTCCACTCACTGAAAAAATAAACATTTAATAATTTAGTTGGGTATAAGAAAAAGCTGGTAACTTTCAATCAAAGGGACAACAGCTTTATAATCGCAGCATTTTTCGGAATATTATAGTTCTGGAGACGTGAATCCACGCGTGTAGAAAATAATATCTGGATGCATGTATGAATTCATTGAAATGGCTAGATCAACCGTCGGTTTAATTTGTGTCCGAGATGATAGATAGCTGACAGAGGGGTAACCAGTATGTGGATTATTCGTTCAATATGTGTGCACACATGTTGCATGAAAAGCTGCGGAATAGTCTACACCTCTAAATCATATGAATGTCTATATGCACATAGATATTTGATTCTTGGAGTAACTTGCTACATGTATTTAATCTACCTAGCATTTATATACATACTAGTCCATTAAGATTGTAGATGAAGATGATAGATATTTTGATGTTGTAGTTGCCGTGTTGCCGATGGTGTTGCTATTGATGTTGATGATATTATAAGCCGAACAGATCAAGGGTGTCAGCAGTCAAAGTACGTGTTTGTACATGTATATATGTATATATGCTTATTGCATGTATATGAGCAACAAAATGAAATAACATCAACAACAGCACCTAGCCTAGCTCAAACTTTTAGCTAAAGGCTCTATTCCGTACTTCATTATGGAAGGGTGACTACCGTCAGTATCATCAAGCCATTACTATCACCAGTCGGCCGGTGATAAGAGAGAAAGACCCTAAACTGGATGTAAAGTGTGAGTGTGTGTGTGGCAATAATAATCATCATCAACATAATAACAGACCGAGCAAGGAATTAGTCGGATTTGGTTTTCCTAACAACCTTGTGTGGCTTGTCCTCCTGACTAATAATCAAGCCCGGTATATATACTATATGCATGGCAAATAACACAACTGACTCACTCACTGAGAGAAAGGAAGGGAAGAAAAATGTGAAAAAACAAGAGAATTGCATGCAAAGGGATGTTGGCTTGGATTTTGGTGCTACATCAGTTTTTCATTGTATCAGTGAATATTTTATAACATTATAATATCAAGTTTAAACTGTAGTGAGTGAGTGGTGTGGTGGTGAGCATGATAATGTCGAGAATAGGACGAAGATCATGATGAGTTGGGAAACGCTTCGTCCTTTACAGTATAAGCTATACATGACTACCTGTCCTCTATCTCTCCCTCTTCCTCTCCATCATCGATGATATTATGACAGGGATATTACTGCATGACTGTAATATCTCCACGATCATGATCATGATGATGGCTTCGTATGATGTTGAGTAACATAAATATTATGATGAGCGTTTGTAAATTTAAGCTGGATGAAACTTTATTTCCTCTTCTTATAATTTCAACAAAGGCTGCGGGAATCACTTACATGAATTTAATTTTTTTTTGTCGGCGTGGGGTTTCTTTACAGGAAACAAAACCACGAATTTTCAACCAGCAATTTACTTATGAATGTATCCTTTCCTAGAATGTAGCTTTTGGGGCACCTTATGACTATATTAAAGTACGTTTTATTGATTTACTCATGAGCCAACTAGGCATTCATCGCCTAAACAATTTTTTCCTATGTTTATTGTATTTTTCAGCCGTTGGCGGACGTAAGTTTTAAAATGATGGTCTCAGACAGCATAATATTCTTGTGATTCGAAAGTATATGTGGCCAACACATCCTTGCCCCTTAGTTTCATGGGAAGATATCATTTAGGTCATTCTAGTGGATGGTTACGGTACGCCATATCATCAATTGGAGGGTGTACAAAGATATTTTTCCGTCTCATGTGAGGACGCTATTATGTGCGTTACTATCTCCATTTTCTAGTTATTAAAATCTGCAGTTGTAGTAGTAATACTTACCAGTCGCTTATTTCAGCTTAGCGTCATGGTCACGTACAACCGAAATCCCCAATTTTACTGCATAGCTCACATTATCCATACCCTCGCATGACTTCTTGTTTCATCCTCACTTGTAAATCTGAAAACCGTAGCATGTAGTCATGATGTTGATGATCATTATGGTCGCCCTTCTATGTTCAAGTTGAGCACAAAGATATTAATAAGAGGAAGAGAGACGTGATGACATGAAGAACATAAACAAGTGTAGTGAAATGATAAGTCATAAACCGTCAATGAGAAAAAGCCAAAGATACATTATGTTTATGTACATTATATTGTACTGCAGCTTCCTTTGTTGTTCTGTGAATTGGTAAGTGAGGGGGACAGTCATGACCAGAAGGTGTAATTTGAAAATATGGGGGAATTGACATCGGACTTGTTTCGTTAGCCGGCTACTACAGGAATTTGGAAGCTAAAGTTCAGACAACATATGTCACCCCGAGCGTGGAGTGGAGAAAGCTGAGTAACTTGCTTTTGACTATTTTAGTAGTTTCTGCATGCATCAAATTTAACCACCCCAATGTCCTTCTTGGTTGGATGTTTACAGAAAACTATAGATTACACTTTGAGAGAGGGTGTGATGTTACTAGATTGTATTTTCTCGTTTCCCCCCAACATCTGAAATGTTGTACATGCATTATTTTTATTCGTGGGTTGCAAGCAAGTAATGTGCTTGGTTTTCTTCAATTCCTGTGTGGAATTGTAATGCAGAGTGGGTAAAATTATATTGGTTTCGCAATAACATAATGGATTCAATCCGAAATTGTAATAAAAATACCCCATTGGAATAAAATAATAATCTGCGCATTGAAAAATTGTATGCACTCATCGTCAGTCATCAGTAGCACTAGCATTTATTGAATACGTTCAAATTCTTTTCAGAATGCTAAACACTTATGTCGAATTTGTGAGCAAACAATTATATTTCTATCGTTTTCAAAAGTTAAAAACATTCCTTTTTAGAGATTTCATGATTGCATCGTCTAGTTTATAAAGTAACTTTTACCTATAACTTTAATAGCTTCAAGTATTGTATTCTGTATACTTCCATATTACCTTATGTAAGCCTGCAGGAATGATCCCGGAGCTGGATAATCATCAAATAGCGTTATTAATGCATAGCAAGCACTAAATGAAGTGCGCAAAAAGCATCAAAACGAGAAAATGATGTTGATATAAATATAACTTTCTTGATGTTTAAATGAAGACATCTTTCAACCGTCCAACTAGTTTCGCGTATATTTTACAATAAAGTCCATAGACAATAAGTGAATTACTGGCATTAAAAGTAGTACACGTCGGAATGAATACTTAAATGAGAATCGGTTTTTATATCTCGTTCCCAGAGAGATAATATAAAAACTATTTTAGAATTTCCGACATCTGAATATTTTGAAGTGATGGATAATATATTTTGCAGCAGGCTAATAATATATTTATTTACATTACAACCAAATAATTTTAGATTATAAAACCCAACCCTTCCCGAAAGATACGTATGTTAACAGTTTCAAGAAGTTCATTCATATTCATTCACATTTAGATTTCCCAGTTAATTCATACAAAAATATTCATACTCATGATAATATGGTTCCTATTACGTTTACGTGTATTACAATAGATTTTGCCTCCACTGGTTTTAGTACAAACACGACCAAGAAGAAAGGGTAAGAACATTTCTCATGAGTATAAAAGGAAATGCACTACAAAACAAATCTTTAACACGTTTTTATTAAGATACAAATATTTTAAATGTATGGGTGCATTATTATCTGGCATAGTACACCTACGGACAACTCATGTGCGCATATATGAGCATGATGATGACGAGTATTATTATTCCTCATAAAGAAATTCTTCTTTAGTGCTTCGTCATTTGTGAATTACTGACGGAAGTCTGTTATTATTCTCCTTTCGGCTTTTTCATATCATGCCGTGTCTATCTTTGAGTATATAAAAGGGAATTGCAAAAAAGTACATTACTTTATCATTACTACTACCTTCGGTGTGTAATGGATGCACCATAGCATTAGTCATATTATGGAATGTCAGCCAACCACAGAGTTTAAATTCCACGATTTCGTGCACTCACACTTTGTGCTTTAGGCTAAAACATAACAATATCATTCGATTACAGGTAAAACTGCTCAGATGGAAGTCAGGAAAACTATTATATCTCTTTTACTCCATTCCGTCCGTCCATTTACGTTTTTTAATAAATCCATGAAACAAAACTCGGTGAATCATATACTCTTCATCCGGTGCCCTTTTTCATTCCACCAGTATAGTACTCAATTTAGGTTGTTCTTGTGGCATTTGTGCTTGATAACGTTAGTTTACCTCAGTTAATTCTATTTCGGAGATTCAAGTGATCTACATTATGTAAATGTTTGATAATAAATGAATTATGTGGTAATCTTATCCCTTCAAACAAATTCAGTTTTTGGCTGACGTATTTTCATTTCCTTAACTCCTTAGTGCATTTTTATTGTCATTCAAAAGCCTTCCCCAACGCAAATATAGTAATTTTATATCTAATGTAGATCGTTCTATCAACGAGTTTTTAATATAGATATGCTATAAGCTTACATTTTCAAGATTTGCATACATTACAAATAATGCAACGTCTTTCAAACGAGGACTATTTCCGTTGAAAGTATATTTCTCTGCTTTTAGGTTGCTATGCATTAAAATATTATGAAATTTTTAAGGAAATGTTTGAAAAGGCATTTACGCTACGTAAGAAAGCATCAATAGATTTAGGGATAACCGTATACTTATAAAACTTCCCTGACTTGCTAGCAATTACACATCATTAGTGCATTTACACATTCATTTGCTTATTTGGGATGTCGATTTCGTCTTTCTGGTTTTTGCATAATTATGCATTATGATTTGTGGTAATGTTGGAAGCCCTCAGGACTACTACATTAGTGAAAGTTTTTATAGTGTCACTTTTACAGCGTAGATCCCAATGACCGTTGTGTATATATGTGCAATGTATGCAACATGTAACCTTAGACTTTAGACCTTTTAGTTGACATTTACATCAATCGATCGTATTTGGAACTTTCAGTGACACATTTTAGAGCATGGTCCTGAAATTCTACGTAAAATTCCCGAAATTTTAGTCAAATATAATTTAACCATAACCAATTTAAAGAAAACAACCAAAATATGTTAATATATCCATGCTAAAAGATCAAAACAAGATGTGCTTAAAAACCACTCCATTTAGCACCAAACATTCACCTGCAAGGTTTGGCTGCAGCGCGATAGCGTATAAGAAACATATTTATATACATTTGCATGGTCTACACAAAATAGTGTTAGCTGATTGAAAATCAAATGAGCACTATATGTTACAGTGGGTGGTTAAATTAGGTACTGACTATATTTGCCTTAATTGTTGTCTTCTCCTCACAATTCCACCTAATAGATTAAAACGTAATTTTTACGCAATGTTACTTTGTTTGATAAATAACTAGTAAGCCAGGCTCCATCTAGCACTGCTTCTCGAATTGAAATAATCCTCTAAGGAACACCACAGCTCTCTAATCGTAACTGAAGGTAAGTCGAGAAATATTTGTACTAACACTCATTAAGAGCAATTCCCTTACAAGAAACAAGAATCAGAAATGAGTAAAAATGTAATGGTATGCAGCATAGCCCACCTTTCACGATTTACATGCAGTCACTCTGAATTCATTCTATGGAATACCTTCCTTCTATAACTCTTCGCTCTCTCGTCTCTCTCTCTCCCAACTCTCAAATCTTCCTAATATAAATGCAAAAGTGGCTTGAGGATAATTACACACATGAGAAAAGGAGAAGAAGACATAAGATGTAAGCGCTCTTATCGTTAGTCATAGTATTTAATGGAGGTGGAGGACGGAGTCGGAGTTGGTATTTGATAATAATACTTATGTGTGCATTCGTTTATTTCATCTTTGAAAATTCCGTCTTTGAGTCTGCCATTGTAGCACCTCCAGATTAGCTGAGTTACCCCATTTGAGTGACTGTTATTACCGATCTTAATTCTCTCTTAAATCCTTTCATTTGCCGACAGGGATTCCTAGCTTTTCGGGACGTCTTTTGTGAAGATGGGGACGTCAGTAGTCGTCGTGCCGCAGTAATGATGAGTTCTAGTTCGGTCGGAATGTGAAGTAAATAATGGGTGATGGAAACGGGAGAACTTGTAAAAACCAGAGTCTTAACGTCTATTAGCCTCCTGAACAATTGCATTTGTGCACATTAAAAAATAAACCATGGGCTTTTAAAAAGTAATTCGTAAATCTTCAAGTCTACACTTTTGCTCATCCGCTGACCATATAAATAACATAACATAAAACTATTGAGTCATTT
>JAQGAP010002975.1:0-13570 GCA_034697805.1 Orchesella bifasciata | reverse complement strand
CTCTTCCAGAATTCGATCCTGAAACGGTGGCGGTTTGTACTGCTGAGGAAATGTTGGGTAGCGAGTTCGTGCAACAAGAGACACAGAACGATGAAAACAACGGTTCCAGACAGGGTAGGTTGAACAATTTAAAGAATAGCGGAGATGATGGAGCTACTCAAGAAAAGCACACAGGAAATAACTGAGGACGCCCTACTCCATTAAATAAGAGTCGCCTTCTCCAGTAGACGGGCTTTTATTCCGGTATGGGGCCGTTAGGGAATGAAAACAGTAAATAATAAACGAAACATTTTACATCATGATCTGCATTCGCATTGGAACAATAATAAAAGAAAACTGGATACAAAATTGAGACTTGTTGCATTTTTGTCTAATATGATGAGTGAACGCCGTATTAGCTTGGTTTTTCCTGGCGAAACGCAATTACATACGAAGTTTGAAATAAACAAAGGAAGCCAGAAAAAAAACCTACATAATGTGCATTGTATACCTAAGTTTCTCGTTAGTTAGTAGGGTTCCGAAGTTGACTAGTTTTATGTGAAAAATATCATAAAAATGTTTTTGTTACCAGACAAATCACTCATATTTTATTAGGTTTTATATAATGTCACATCATAAACAAAAAAAAATATGAAATAGTTACAAGAACTGTTGTCCTCAACAGAACAACAATGGTTGTTGCTAGTTAATTCCTACATGGAAGCTTGGACTGAAACACCAAGACTTGACGGTTTATAAATAGGATTATTCTTTTCAATTTTCAATTCATTGCTTATTATCCCATTCTAAGCAATATTTCGGCTTTGATAAGTACGTCATTTAGACCACTAAGTGAATCTATTGAAAAAATCCAATTCGCTCTTAATTAATTAGTTTTCGTGTTCACGAACCCAACAGAGAGAGGAAAAAAACATGAACTGGCTGCATTATTATTGATTAATTAACTCACATTGTGACGAACGACGTGAATTTATTTCAACAGGGGTTCATAGAGACACTGCTCAAAGTGCTCTTGTTTTACAAGTTTATTCGGATACGTATAATAATTAATGATTAAGTTCGTTGAAAAAATTACGGTTTGAAATGGCAGCAATTCGACAAATTCAAGACGTTAAATCCCAAAAGACTGCTATATTTTACATAGTTTTAGTTTTTCACGGCTACATTCACTTCATTTGATATCCCAATTTTATTGCATTTTTATACTAATATTATGTAGCTCCATATTAAACTTCATGTTAAAAAAATCCTTTTCCAAAGACACCTGAAATTTCTCATAATACCCCGGCTCATTTTTCTCGCTTTCTTCTGAACGATATTGTGATGACTGCTTGATATTGTGCAAATAATAATATATTTGATGTTCATGTAGAAAGTTAACGGTTGTATCTGTGTTAAATTTAATTTATTTTCAACAATAGTAAAGTTATTTAACTACATTTTGTGATTCTACACTGACTCCAACCACTCCAGAATGACACTTCCAGTCGTGCTCATCCACTCCACGTCTTCCTTGATTCCCAGTGAATACTGAAGCTTGCCAAAAGATCGAGAGCCAGCTAGCTTTTCCTTATTTATTTCGACAAACGTAACAACCTGTAGAAAAAATTAAAAAACATTAACAATCGTGGTTATCAATCAAATTTGTCCTCAAATTGTAAAAAAAAGTAGCTAATTTTAACCTCATCTAACTGCGCTTGCGTACTATAACAGTTTGACGCCATGTTCAACCATTCCTGTACCAATTCAACTCCCTCGTGTCCAGAACCTGGCCAAAGGGGTTTGGGCTGGTTCCAACTGTCATAATGCTCAATGAATTTGTCCAAGTTTCCACGAAGAAAAGGCAGAAGTTGGCGACGCCCTTGTGGCTTTGATATCAATTCATTCAGAATGAATTTCCCATCACCCATTCGCACAACTGTTGAGTTTTCATGGATGGTAGAATTGTACAGCCACTCAACAATATATTTATCAGTGGCACAAGCAAGTGGACCAAGAAAATTTAGCCGCTCCTCCTTTGTTTCGTTAGCCTTTGCAAATTTTTCATATTTCTGATATAAAATAAAAGCTTCCTTTCCTCCAATTGCCACTGCTGCGCAGGCCAAAGGCTGGCTAAATTGTCGGAAAGTTCCATTGACTTTCCAAATCTCCAGTAGCTTTTTAGCCTCAACTGCGCAGAGTGGACTGGGATCACCGTGAGTGCATGCCCAACGAAGGAGATCTGATCGTAATGCCTTTCTCAGCGTTGTGTCCTGATGTGCATCATCAACTCCAGTAGAGGTCAATGCGTAGTTCAACTTGTTGTTGAGATATTTCTAAAGAATATAGTAAAATGTCGTAAATATTGAAATGTAGGAAAAATTATTTAACAATTTCCACGTTTGCTTACTTGAAATGCTGGGTATCCAGAATGAGATGAGAATGAGAGCTAGTGGTTGAAGGTAGTGGGCCAAACGACATACACGTCTCTTGATATAAATATTTCTTTTAATTGAGGGCGGTTTGGATGTCGCCATGACCTATTAAAAAGGTGAAGACGTTTTAGAAAAATATTTTATATGCTTGCAAGTAAATGGCTTTATGATAAAGCTTGTAAGACAAGACATCATAGTCTAACTAACAACGTAAATGTGATGGTAGATTTCGGTTTGTAAACAGATTCACTCCGCAAAAGATTTAATTTGGAACAGAACCCGGATGACGGCTTCCTCCCAAATCCGTGGCAGTGGTCAAGCTTAATCTGGAGAATTCTATGCAATTGGAGAAATTGAAGGAAGGGTCGTTAAAACTCCGTACCAAATGCTTAAAATAGTATTCACTCTAGCTTCTTTAGGTTTAAAATTCTCAGCGCGCGGGGGTAGATTTCGGTATGCATAATGTCATCCTCCCAGTAATAATTGTTGTAACTTCCAGTAAAATGTAAAATAAATAAATAATATGTTGCTCAATAAACAAACAACAGGTCAATTATTAACTCCACAAACAACATAATTCATCAGTTTGGAAACAGCAGCTATGAATAGAAAGCGTTTTAATGAGTTAAAGTTAATGATGCCGTTTCAATGTTTCATTGTACATGAATAAATTATAATTTCCCAATCAAACTCAATCATCATTAATTCCTTGACGTCAGTTGCCAGCATGCATTGTGTCAATGCTCAATAACATTCCGTGCAAAAAATGAAGCTAAAAATTCCTCTTCATGTCCATAATAAAGCTAATTGATTCATAGAAATTTGCCCATGAAGTCTGGGAGGATGCGCTTACACGCAATTCACATCCACAACATGATGCTTTGTCTGTAGTAAAACAAGTTTGCTTGTTGTTGCTAACTCATGCTGATGATGACGATGACGTACGTCTTTTTTGCTCTTGCTTCCAATCTCCATTCTGAGAACCAAGCGTAGCGTGCATGCAAATTAGAAATTAATCTCAATGAACCCAAACACGGCATAATAAATATGCGATGCTCCATTGCAAAGCTAGTCAGTTGAGTTATAGACACCGGCTAGTCAAAATGGGTTGCAAAATCACTGCATTTTTGCTGTTTTTCTGCGCATTTGCACAATGCAGAGCAAAATTCAATAATACATTTATTCCGTCTCATTATGAAATTGAACTCCGCGTTATTTTGGATGATGGTGAGCCCGCAGGTGAGAAGTTCAGTGCGCCAGGAGAAACCCGCATTTTTGGAGTGACAGGAACCCCGACTTCCAAGCTAGAATTGGTGGGTTATCAATTGGATATTGATAAGGATTCTGTGACAGTTTTGGCCAAGAATGGAAGTAAAAGTGAGTCTGTGAATGTGACTGAAGTTTACACCGACTTCTATGGAAATCTTACCATTCACCTTGGAAGAGAATTGGATGCTGGAGAAGAGCTGGAAGTTTATATGAAGCACAAAGCTCAAATAAAAGCTTGGTCAGGCGGCCTGGTTCAGTCAAGCTATTTTACAGAATCAGGAGAAGAAAAAAGGTTGGCAGCAACTCGCTTTTATGATGAGCTGGATGAGCGTCCGTTCTTTCAAGTTTGGCGTGCCTTTCCGTGCGTAGATTTAAAGTATATTTGGCCAGACAATAAAGAACCATTGAATTTTAAATCTACTTTTGACCTCACAATCATCCGTAAGGAGAACTACACCTCTCTGTCAAATACAAAGCTTGTTAGCTCGACGCCAGAGTAAGTTTTTACTTGTAAAAATCCATTTTTTCAAAAACCATTTATGTAATAATTTTCTACTAATTGCAGTCCAAAATATGAAGGATGGATCCTGGACAAATACGCAAAAACAATTCCAATCACTCCCTCCCTGGTGTCCGTCCTTGTTTCAGATTTTTCTCACGTAAATGCATCATCTTCCCTCAACAAAACTGTGAATATCCATGCTCCACAACAATTACTCAAAAATGGTGGTGGAGAATACGCCGCAAAGACAGGAGCTAAACTGCTCGATTTCTACGAAGAATATTTCAATTCCAGTTTCAAATCCCCAAAAATGGATTTTGCCGTAATTCCCAAATTCTACAGAAGTGTTGAAAGTTTTGGTCTCACATTCCTCCCAGAAAAGATAGATGATGTAAACCTTCTCCAAAAACCGGGTGCAACTATCGAATCAAAATTTCTTGTTGATGGAACTCTCGCCCAAAGTTTGGCACGACAGTGGTTAGGTCCTTGGTGGAATGACAACTATCTTAACTTAGGAATTGTGAGATATCTCAAATATCTTGGAATGCAAGAAGCTGACCCCGGCATGAGTGCCATTGAAACATCGTATGTTGAAGCTGTCCAATCTTCTTTCAAACGGGATACTTATTCCCTTGATAATCACACGTTGGGAAATACCTTGTGGAAAAATGAGGCGATTGCAAATAGAGGAGCAACTTTAATCAGAATGCTCGACTCAATTTTGCCGCCAGGCACAATTCAAAAGGCACTTCAAACTTATGTTAAAAAGGTGAACGAAACAGAGGAGAAAACTGATGCTGAAGCCTTTTTCCAAATGTTGCAAGAATCTGCTGGAGATAATAACCTGAATGTTTCAAGATTTATGCATTCATGGGCTGATCAAGTTGGCTATCCCGTTGTAAAAGTTGAAGTGGAAAACGAAAAATTTGTTAAATTGACTCAAAAAAGTTTCAAGGGTTCTGAAGAAGACATTTTCAATGAAAATGCAACTTGGCCAGTTCCCATCACAGTTTTCACTGAGGGAAGACCCCAGCTTCAAAATATGTCGATCTGGTGGAATGAAAATGGAGCTGATTTAAAATTAGAACACAATATTTCGAGCTGGGTCATGGTTAACTTTGCTGTTAGTGGATATTACCGGGTTTTGTATGAAGACTCACTGCTCACTCTTATTCAACAACAGTTAGGAAAAAATTCCAGTGCAATTTACTCTTTGAGCAGAGCCCAGTTGTTGGATGACTACTTTATTTTTGCAGAGAAAAGTAAGCCCCCCGAAAAGACAGCCTTTTATGATTTAAAAAAATAATCATAACACCACTGATTTTTAGATTACAGTGATATCAGAACTGCACTCAATTTAACAAGGTATTTGGATCAAGAGACGGAGTATGTCCCGTGGCGCATTGCATTCAACTATTTTGACCAGTTTTACACAAGATTCTCATCTCATTCAGGATATCCAGAATTCCAGGTAGATTAATTTTTATACTAAGTTTGATGCCATTCAAAAATAATTTTAACCCGGTTTAGAATTATTTTATAGCAGATTTCACAACGGCATTATTCTATTCTATTTCTTAGACATACCTAAATAAGAGGCTGGACTCTGCACTGACTTCCATTGGAATTGAGGAATCTCCCGAAGACACAACGATGAGAAAGGCCTTGCGATCAGATCTCCTTCGTTGGTCATGCACTCACGGTAAACCCAGCCCGCTCTGCGCAGTGGAAGCAAAGAAGCTTTTGGAAACTTGGAAAGCCAATGGAACTTCTGCTCAACTTAGCCAGCCTTTAGCCTGCGCAGCAGTGACTACTGGAGGAAAAGCAGCCTTTGACATTTTATATAAACGATATGAATCATTAGCGAATAGTAACGGAACGAAAGAAGAAAGAGAGGAAGTATTACGACCTCTAACTTGTGCCACAGATAAAGAGATTCTTGAGGAACTTTACAACTCAACTGCCAATGAAAACTCCACTATTTTCCAAATGAATGACGGAAAATTCGTCTTGAACGCTTTGATAGAGAAGCCACGGGGGCGTAAGCAACTTTTGCCTTTCTTGTACGCAAATTTGGACAAGGTGCTTGATTTGTATAACACTTGGAATAAACCAAAACGAAGTCGCGTCAAGAGGACGAGATACATCAGGCATGAGGGAGCTGAATTGGTGGAGAATTTGTTGGGCAAGGCTTCCAGTTTTTATAGTACACAAGACCAGCTAGTTGAGGTGAGCAGAGAACCCTAATAATTTATAGTAATTCTAATCGTTTGAGGAAAATTTTTGCAAAGTACATTTTTAAACTCGCGTGATTTTTATAGATTGACGTGTTTTCGGAAGAAAATAAGAAAAAGCTCCTCGGCTCTTATGTCAACATTCAAGAGATATTGGGAACAAGAAAACACAACGTGGAGTGGATGAACACGACTGGAAAACAAATTCTAGAGTGGCTTCAATCAGTGGAGAATGACAAAATGTAATGATAAACTTTAAGTATATGTAAAACAATGAGATGAACGTGACCGTATGATATTGGTCAAGATACACTGTTACGGTTATCAAAATAAATTGAATATTTAAACTGAAGCAAAGAAGAGTAATTTATTTGCATGACATAAAGTAACATTTCATCTCACAATAGGTAATTTATTTTCGTCAAACAAAGAGGTAAGTGTATGCATCTAGAAAATGTTTTTTAATATTTGAAATTTAACTAAAAGGGAGCAGATATTAAATTGACAATTAATAGAAAAGGATCATCTTATAATCTCACTAATATTTAACTCAACCTAATAATGGGGCTACTTGAGAACATTCCGCTAGTTTCCAGTCCAGTGTTGCCAATATGTGTGCAAAAATAAAATACGGACTTTAGAATCTAAACCAATTCATTAATTAATACGCAGCACAGGTGACAGATATTTATATTCAATTACATATCAAAGCACAGAGGATCAACTAACCTGTTCGCATATGAATTCTTTTCTCATCACATTTATAAATTTTCGACGTCAGTGTTCACCAAGCTGGGAATCAGCCAGAGCCGGTGTTCATCAAGCCTACTAGACACGCAATATAATCTTCTGATAGTCCCTATAAACAGAATCGGCTTCCACATGTTTTAATGAGGATAAGCTCTCTCATATGTGTATATGCGTGTCATTTCATTTTATCATCAATAAATGTTATGTTTCGCGACAAGAAAACAAGTTTGTTTTTTGCTACCTTTCATTTTGATGTTCTTGCTACTGACTAAGCCGGATGACGTGGGTCTTTGCACTCCGAAGACGCAACCTTGATTCTGATTCTGAGAAGCAAAAAATGTTGTTTTAAACCCAAAAGAAACAGCCCAATATTATTTCTTTGCTTTTACACAAAATAAGACAGTCAGCAGTTCGATGTCCGGCTGTTGGACTGAAAGTTGCAAAAATGTGCTCCAAAACTATTCAATTTCTCCTGGTTTTCTGTGCATTTGCTCAAAGTTCGACAGCTTCCAATAAAACATTTATTCCGTCCCATTATGACGTTCAACTCCGAGTTATTTTGGAAGATGGAGAGCCCGCAGGTGAAATATACACTGCGCCGGGAGCCACCCGCATTTACGGGTCAATCAAAGCTCCAACCTCAAAACTAGAATTGGTTGCGTATCAATATCAACTGGACATTGAAAAGAAAACAGTGACAGTTCAAACAAAGAATGGAAATAAAAGTGAGGCTGTGAATGTGACAGAAGTTTACACAGACGCTGATGGAAACTTTACCATCCATCTCGGAAGGGAACTGCAAGTTGGAGAGGAATTGCAAGTTTATATGAAGCACGTTGCTCAAATTAAACGAGGTTCCGGTGGCCTTGTTCATTTAAGTTATTTGACGGAATCTGGTGAAGGAAGGAGGTTTGCTACAACCCGTTTCTTTGATGAGCAGAATGAGCGCCCATTTGATATCCAGGCTTGGCGAGCCTTTCCGTGCGTGGATGAGAAGCAAATTACGGCGGAAAACAGGGGGCTGTTGAATATTAAATCTACTTTTGACCTCACAATAATCCGCAAAGAAAACTATACATCTTTGTCCAATTCAGAATTGGTTAGCTCAATGCCAGAGTAAGTTTTCTTAATCTAAAAATATTTTTCCACTGTTTTGCAAAAAAATTATATTAACGACTTTTTATTAATTTCAGTCCAAAATTTGAAGGCTGGATTATGGACAAGTTCGCAAGGACAATTCCAATAACTCCATCTCGGGTTTCTCTCCTTGTCTCAGATTTCTTCCACGTTAGCTCGACAACCCCACAAAATAAAACCGTGCGAGTTCACGCACCCCAGCATTTACTCAAAAATGGTGGTGGAGAATACATTGCAAAGATTGGAGCTAAAATGTTCGACTTCTACGAAAACTATTTGAACACCAGTTCCCAGTCGTCTAAAATGGATTTTGCTGTGATTCCCAAGTTACCTGGAAGTGTTGAAAGCTGGGGGTTGACTTTCCTTCCACAAAAAATTGGCGATGTTTCTTTGCTGCAAAACCCAAAAGCTACTCTCAAATCTAAACTTCTTGTTGATGGAAAAATTGCAGAGAGTTTAGCAAGGCAGTGGGTGGGTCCTTGGTGGAATGATAATTACCTTAATTTGGGAATTGTGAGA
Organism: Orchesella bifasciata; assembly: GCA_034697805.1. NCBI lineage: Eukaryota > Metazoa > Arthropoda > Collembola > Entomobryomorpha > Orchesellidae > Orchesella > Orchesella bifasciata. The sequence goes on along the minus strand of JAQGAP010002975.1, from coordinate 4,745 downwards.
TATCTCAAATATCTTGGAATGGAGAAGGCCGATCCTGGCATGCCAGCTTTGGAAACATCGTATTTGGAAGCTGTTGAGGCTGCTTTTCACCATGATACTTGTTGTCTGAATCATCCATTTTCGAAAGGAACTGATTTTTGGATAAATGAGGCGAATGCAAACAGAGGGGTTGCCCTGCTTAGAATGATGGACTCATTTTTACCTCCAGGAGTACTTCAAAAAGCCCTCCAAACTTATGTTAGACAAGTAACTGAAGAACAGGGGAAAACAGATCCTGAAGCCTTTTTCAATATGCTGCAGGATGCTTCTGGAGATGTAAAACTGAATATTTCTAGTGTCATGCATTCGTGGACAGACCAAGTGGGCTATCCCGTTGTAAAAGCCAAATTACTGCATTTGAGTTTTGTTCAGGTGTCGCAAGAAAGGTTCAAAGTTTCAGAAGAAAAAGATCTCAATCAAAATGCGACTTGGGAAATCCCCATCACAGTTTTTGGAGAACAAAATCCTCAGCTTGATAATATCACAATGCCCCAATTTTGGCTGAAACGCGATGGTCCTCCACTCTCTTTGGAACATAACGCATCCAGTTGGATAATGATTAATTATAATGCAACAGGATACTACAGGGTTTTGTATGAAGATTCGATGCTCAGTCTTATTCAGCAACAGCTAGAGAAAAATGCGAGTGTGATAAGCCCACTGAACAGAGCTCAGTTGCTGGATGACTACTTCATTTTTGCAGAGAAAAGTAGGTCAAATTAAGCGTTGTCATAATATTTCTCCGTGATAAATTATTTTTCTTAAAAACTGTAACTGTGTATAGATCATATTGACATCCAAACTGCCCTCGATTTAACGAAGTATTTATATCAAGAGACGGAGTATGTCGTTTGGCGTACTGCTTTCAACCATTTTAGCCGTTTTGACCACCGATTTTCATCTCATTCTGGATATCCTGCATTTCAAGTAAGCAAAAGGACCAGTTATTTAAAAAAAATTCTATAATTTCAATTTTTTATTACATTTTTAATTCTTTAGAAATATCTCAACAACAAGTTGAACTACGCATTGACCTCCTTTGGGGTTGATGATTCACATCACGACACAACGCTGAGAAAGGCATTGCGATCAGATCTCCTTCGTTGGGCATGTACCCACGGTGAACCCAGTCCGCTCTGCGCAGCTGAAGCTAAGCAGCTATTGGATATTTGGAAAATCAATGGAACTTCCAGTTCATTTAACCAGCCTTTGGCCTGCGCAGCTGTGGCAATCGGAGGAAAGGAAGCTTTTATTTTATATCAGCAATATGAAAAATTTGCGAAGGATAACGAAACAAAGGAGCAACGGCATACTTTCCTTGGCCCGTTAGCTTGTGCCACTGATAAATATATTGTTGAGTGGCTGTACAACTCAACCATCCATGAAAATTCAACAGTTGTGCGAATGGGTGATGGCAAATTTATCTTAAATCAATTGATATCGAAGCCACATGGACGTCGTCAACTTCTTCCTTTCCTTCGTGGAAACTTGGATAAATTTATTGAGCATTATGACAGCTGGAACCAGCCTAAACCTCTTTGGCCAGGGTCTTGGCACGAGGGAGTTGAATTGGTGAAGGAGTTGTTGCATACTGCTTCAAGCTATTATAGTACGCAAGCGCAATTAGATGAGGTAAAAATTAGCCATCTTTTAAAATTTGATAACAATTTTGTTGAGTGAGCAATGTGTTTAATGTTCTCGGATTTTTTCTTCAGGTTGCTACGTTTGCGGAAATAAATAAGGAGAAGCTAGCTGGCTCCCGATCTTTGAACAAGTTTCAGTATTCCCTGGGGCAGCAAAACGTGGAGTGGATGAGCACGACTGGAAGTATCATTCTAGAGTGGTTGGAGTCAGTGTAGAATCACAGAACATAATTTACTTACTTTTACTATTATTGAAAAATAAATTATGTTTAAGTTACGCTTGAACTGTTAATTTTCTAATGAATACCAAATACATTATTGTTTGCATAATATCATGAATTATAACTCATCACATTATCGTTCGTAACAAAGCGAGGAATATCCGCTGGAGTATTATGAAAGTGTTCACGAATTGTTTGTAGAAAGGAATTTTTGAGAATCTAATGTTTGATGCAAGCTTCAGAATATTTTAATAAAATTGCAATAAGATAAGGATATCAAATGAAGTATCTGTAGCCGTGATAAACTAAAACTATATAACTTAAAGCATTCTTTTGGGATTTGAAATCTTCAATTTGTCATATTGCTACCATTTCAAACTGTAACTTTATCAAAGAACTTAATGGTTCTTAAAGAATTCCTTAAAGAATTTAGAAAAGGTTATAAGTATCCGAATAAATTGGAGCACTTTGATAAGCTGCAATGTAGAAAATATAATTGACAAGATAGCATAACAGAATCTCAAATAGCCCCCGTTGAAATATGTTCACGCCGTTCGTCACATTATGAGATAACTAATCAATAATAATGCAAACAGATCAATTTCTTGTCGTGAACTATGATGGACATGAAGAAGGTTTGTGGCATAATATCTATTTTTTGTACACACAGTTTTTATTGAACAAACTTATTGAATACCGACAATTTTGTCGTCAGAGAATTAATGAGGGTTGAATTTGACTGGGAAATAATTAATTATTCATTGTAAAGATGCATTTCAGATGTAAAATCTTGCCCTTGTCCTTTTTTAATTGGAGTTTAAATAATTATTACTGGAAAGATGACATTATGCTATATGCCAAAACAAAAAATATATCCCTCCACAGCTTAAGAACCTGAAGTATTTTTCGTTTTCGGTACAATATTTTCACGGGTCATTCCCCCATGCCATATGATAATCCAGATTGACCCCTGCCACTGATTTGTGACTAAGCCTTCGTCCTGGTTCTGTTCCAAATTGAATGTTTTACGTAAAGAATCTGTTTAAAAACGAAATTGTAGTAATCTAATATCAAATTCAAGTAATCTTTGATAGTCTTTTAACATATTGCCTCACCAGCACTATCGTTCAGTTCTTTACTTTCAAGAATATCCAACAGGGTGTTTAATTTTGCGTTTGATGGCGCCTTACTTCGCCATGCCTCCAAAATCTCGAACAACATGACGCATGGTGTTTTATTCCCTTGACAAATCGTAAAAAGTACATCTGGAGGAATTTCCAAGCTCAAAGCAAGCTCGTGAAGTTTGGAACAAAGTGTACCACAAGATTTAGAATTAATGAGGACGTCACAAATTAATGCAATTGAACACGCTAAAAATATAAAAAATATTCTGGAAATGAGTCGTGATTGGAAAGTGATTTAAAAAATACTGGGTTTGTACAATGGCTTACCTTCATCGCCTACTAGTAGACTTTCATTTTCTATTGGCACTAATGAAATGATATGTTGACGGTGTGAGGAGTTGCGAGGTTGCGAAGCCATGGTCAAAACTGCAAGTACAGACAAAAGTCTCACTACCGAGAATGGAGTGAAAATGAACGGCATAATGTTTAGAAGTGGGTGTTTATATACTTCCATATTGTTTTAACCAGAACTATTTAACAAAAGATGTAAATTTTGTGAAGTTAAGGAGCATCAACTTCCTCCACAATCCACAATCGCTGTTTGTTGGCTGGTAGAAGCGGACTCCACAATCGAGAAAGCAGTGACTACCATCATCAACAACTGGCATTAAAACAAAGGAGTTTGTTATCAGATCTTGAACCTTTGTTTAACAAATTTTAATGATAATTTTCAAATTGAACGTATTCTGACATCCGTTACATAAGGTATAAATAAATAGCTTGGATAAGCTATCCATGTATTTGTAACCCCATGCTGTTTTTCTTTAATTTGAAAATGTGTTAATATACATATATATTATATATAAATTACAAATAAATAGAGGACAAAGTGACTAACGCAGCATTTCCAGCTTCATTAAACATTTAATCTGAAGCGTTTTTCTCTAATCTGTTATGTAGCTGTGACTCTTTTGTTTCAATATACAAGTTATATGTTAAATTTAGTGGAGGTAATTATCATTATTTGTTGAAACAATTGGAACATCACAGGTTTGAGAACAAACACTCGAGGATGAGGTCATCTACTCCAGTGCATGTGATGCACCTTGTGTCAAACTTCTAATGCGCATTTGGTTTTGTTTGGAATTTCCCCAGATGCCCATTTTTTGTCATCTAAAAGCTCTAAATATGTTAAATTTGTGTTAATAACATAAACGATCTCTTTTAGTACCAAACGTTTACCTATAAAGTTTCGTTGATGAAAGAAAACGCATAATAAACATGTATTTATCTGCTTTGAACAGGTATACTCATCATATAATCATCATCATACTTGATTGTTGAGATGACGATGTCGAATGTATTGGGATATCTGTATGAAGTTATTATCTGTCCAGTTCCACTTTGGATCAGAATGAACATAGAAAGCAACGAGGAATGTGGTAAAATTATCCTTCTCAATTTTAATGGAGCTGTAGAAATAGAGCTAAGTAAGAAAACAAGCAAACGAGCCAACCGGCTGGATTTGGGAGTAGTGGAACCCGCTAGAATATGACAATAGGCGTCGTCCATATAGTACGTCACGCTTGAGGGTGGGTGGGTCTGTTTGCTGTCAGCGTGACAGAGCGTGACGGGAGTGGATGGGTCGGTTGAAGGCAGCGTGACGTTTTTCCAAACGTTATTCACGTATTCAGGAAAACCAGTAGTTTTCAGTGTAA